>JAMKCH010017154.1:0-21768 GCA_023653785.1 Ophioderma brevispina
AATTTGACATGTATGGCTACACTTTTGCAAAATATTTTGTGTTGCAAGAAAAAAGATCTGCACGTCATCCGACTGTTGATGTTTGTTGAATATGTTTTATTATCATTCGTAACAACACAAGCCTGGTCCAACTGCCGTTTCTGCCCCAGGTACTACCAATCAACCCGGGATTGTGTTTTTGGAGGTACCTCTAACTGAACATTTTTTCTGCTGGGAGTGAATGTTTTGTATATTTTGTTCTGCACCAATCTACATTGTAGTAATTTAAGGTAGTTTTTAATTCTATGGGCTTCCAAGGTGCTATATTAATACAAAGGCAAGCCTTTAGGTATTATACATGAAAGGGGTGGCTTCATAAAAATACAACTGCCAGTGACTAAAGAAAACTTGCATGTAATAATTGGATCAGGTACTTATCGTTATGCAAACCAAAAATGTGTTGAAGTTATCAGCAAAATTCAAAGGTTAACCTAGTTGCCTACAAAAGCCATTTCTACTTAGATCAGCCCATTCTTGGAATGTGCTTGCTGGCTCTGTGTATCTAAGCAGTGTTGCCCAAAGACCTGAAAAAAAATTGAAAAAAATTGGGTTCCTTTCTCTAGGCAACACTACAAATCTAGAATTGGGTCAAGTTTCAAGGGAGAACTAAAATTTTGATTCGGTGATGTTGCTGTCGCCTGTTGACTTATGATTCAGGTGGTATACAAAGTGATTTTCTAGGATTGAGATTTTCTGTTTGAATATGCACTGGGTATCTGTGGCAAATAACCACCATTTAAATAGTATACCATAAATTCAACTTGTCATTTTATTAACAACTGCTTGCTTGCAAAAAGGTCAATAGTAAGGTTCAAATTGAATAAAACAGTATCAAATTTACAGTCTCTCCTACAAACAGAGAGCGTGAACATGCCTTTGTACAAGGAATACCCAAACCCTCCGTGGAATAAAGCAATTCAGTGGCAACCAGTGCTGTTTTAATATAACATCATAATACTTTGCAAGCAAAACCAGGTGTGGGTTATCCCCAAGTTAATGTGCAGATGAGGGATATAAGCAACTGTCACTCCAGGGATGGGTACAGTTGTATGTTTTCTTGTTTTAAAATTTAAACCAAAAAGAAATTTTCTGGCTAATTCTGCATGGAAATTTTAGCCCTAGAACTAGGCTTGTTTATTCAGGTAAAAGTATCAACAGAGCTGCAGAGACACGCTCGCTGGTGAAACCTTCCTGGTCAGTATTGAGAAGAGATATTCGGGAGGTACTGCCAGTGCTAGGAAAATTTGTTGTTATAAGTGAAATGTCACACTGTCCCGGTAATAACCAAGGCCAAAATTTCTTGGATATAGGTAATGGCGCCTTCACTGTAACCAGTTTGAGCAACATATATAATTCAAACAAAAAAAAATTTGAACTATAATTTAGCTGTACTCGGTTTTCACACTCATTATATCAAAGAATATCTGTGGGCTGCCAATCGGAACAAATATGCAAATGAGCTCATTAATATGCATGTTTACCATCAACACTTTGCATAGGTAATACTTGTCCACCACAACCCACATACCAAGTTTCATCAAATTCGAACTTTGCGTTTTGGTCAAGGTTCACCCGTTTTGTCAATATTTTGACGAGAGACAAACATACATTATCCATACGTCATACATACAGCGTACAACCAAACGCCAAGTGTGTCTCCCAGCTATGTTGGCGGCTCAGAACAACCCATTGAACACAGTAAACAATCACAATGTTGATGGACGTATGTGCATGTACATGTTGTAAATGTAGAGTGTAAGCATATTAACTTGAAACCTAAGATATGCAGTGCAAATTACTTAGTCTAAATTTTTATATTTAGACTAAACTGAAGTGAAATGCAGTACAGTGCAAGCATGTTGACAGAAGTTAATGTCAGATATGCAATGCATAATATAGTCTAAATTGTTTAATTTAGACTGAACTGGATCTAATGAAATTGCTTGAATTATCGCTACTGCTTAAAGAGACATGAGGAGATTTCCAGAAAGAAGCGCCCCCATTTTTTGTTGAACCCGGGTTTTTTGCATATTTGGAATGCTTACTAATGTATTAGATCACACCTGAAGTGAATTAGCCGAATACGCCGTCTTTATGTAATAAGATGATGATTTAGTACTTTCTGTCGTGCACGACAGAAAGTCAAAGCATGGTTTTTTACGGGGATGATTGCGATAGCAGGCAAGTTCAAAACAAGGTTTGCAGTTTTCTTTTGTACTTGTTTGTTCAATAAACCTTCGAAACGTTCTCGGTAGGTTGTCTACGACCGATCCAGTGAAAATTGAGAGAAATTTGTATCCTAAAAAATCTCCTCCTGTCACTTTAAGATTATGAGTGAAGTCTGCAAGGTGGTGGTAGGTTAAACTTTCTTTGTTTTTTGTTAGGAACATGCCCATATATAACATTAGATATTTTTTTCATTTTATTTTTTCTGATTTTGCATTAATGCCTTTCAATTATATTCTTTCTTCCTTAGATTTAGATAATAAATAGTCATAAATTTACAATGCTATGTTAAAAATAATTGTATGCAATTTGCCGAGTCCATGCCTCGCCTATAGCTTAAGCATGACAGAATATCAGTTGCATTTACGCATTTCTTTTTCTTTGTTAAATATTGTATTATTATCAATGTCCTTCTAGTGCAATTATTAACACATAACACAACTTGCAAAGAATTATGGTTAGCAAATTGTAAGAGTATAGAAGGGGGAAAAGTATGACTGGGAATAGATATCACATTTAGCAAAAGTATAGAGTAATAGTCTTGAATGCTGTGCACAGTATAAGACATAGTCCTCACTGCTGTGCACGGCAACAAAAGTTAAAGAATTCTAACTCTTGTGCACAGCATGCAAAAATTAGCCTATTTATATTTATTTTATTGAGGAATGAAAGAAGAGAACCATCAGGAGTTGTCCTCATAATTCTATTTTGTTCACCATGCATCTTTCTAAGGACCTCTCCTTCCTGTAAAAAAAACAAACAAAATGATTATTGATGATCTCATACTGGGATCATTGTGTTTGATATCGTTATGATATGATACAAATTTTGTATGTTTTGTTTGTCTGTAATTGTTTTAATGGACAACTCCTGACAAACTCTTTTGATATGAGTTTTATCTATAGCAATAACATTTATTTAATAGAAAATTAAAAAGAATAGATCCTGAAAGGTATTATACCCATCCATGATAGATCCTCTACAAGAGGTATTCTTACTACAGTTTGAGACAGCCAGTTTCGCTATCCTACTCAGATTGAAACTGATCTGAGGGCAGCAGTGTGTACAGGCGCGACTTTGTACATGGAAACAATGGCTATATGTCTTCCCCAAAGGATGAGGCATTTTCATGGTTTGTTTGACCAAGTCTAAATGAACCATAGGGAGAGTGGAATTTTAATTTCAATAGCTGTTATATAAATATTAAGCAGAATTGAGTACAGGAATGAAATTCTAGCAAGTGGGATGCGAACTGGATCCATTCAGATCCAAAGTCGAATGGATTATAAGATCGAACATGCTTCAGGTTACCCATTTGAGTATCCTAGGTGTGGCTTTGAGGTTTAACATCTCCTCTGGGTTTCATTGAAATTCCATATATTTATATCCAAAGTCGGCCCCTTTATAGGTATGCAATCCCGGGCACGCCACTGCCAGTTGTCAACACAGATTAAACTTCTCAGATCGATGAGATACAAAACAACTCTGGAATTGATGAAAAACAGAATAAAAGATATAAAAATATATATTGATGACCACTAGACAACTGCAAAAAATGTTAATTATAGATAGATATCGTAGATATAAAAGAAAATATCTCTAACTTATTGAAGCCATATAGATGTTTCTAATGCTGATACGGAAATACTGGCACAGTATCTTGATATAGCCACACAATACAAGTTAAAGCATGAGGCAGCTATTTGTGCATACTTCTATACTGTTACTATCAAATAGCTGCTTTATGCTTTCTTCCATGCATATTGTGGGGCTTTTTCAGGATATTGCCAATACTGGTTATAATAGTGGTATGGCAGTAAGAATATATGCAATTAAAAGGTGCACAAAACCACCCAAGGTGGTGCTACCGCTATGAGCTACAATATACTCATCCATCAGGACGGTTCAGTGAGATTACACGCATATGCTTTAAAATGAACTGACCTTGAGTGTTCTGGGTATCATAAATCCTAAAAACTATACGTTGTCTTGTATGAAGTGACCCAGTGCCGCCTTTCAGTTGCAGTGCGCTTGTGCTTTGCCTACGCCCGCGCTGAAAGTCGGTGCAATGTATACGCCCATGTCGGTACTTCGAGCTGGACAGAGTATAGGGGTGTATTTTCTAAATACACTGGTGAGTGGACTGTGCCATGTGGATGAGGCTGTATTCGTTCATAGTGTACATGCACCAATTATATGTTGTAAAACAACTTTATTTCATTAGCAATTTATTTTGCTCAAATCTTATTTCTGCAAACTGGCAGTTTTCTTGCTGTAGAATTAAAGGAGCCTTTTGTGATCCATAGCATTTTTTTTAGGATATCTGTATCTGTTAAACTATGAACAAAAAAGAGAGTGCTATAATGACAAAATGCACCTTTAAGTTATATTTACATTATTCCTGTAGTTTTAAAAAAGCATGCTCTGATAGTTTACAATCAAGAAATAATTCAATTTAGATGGATACTTATTTTGTTCAAAGGTTGTATAGTTATATGCGTTTATTTTGTATAGTTGTAATGCTATTTTGTATACCATTATTCTGTACAACAGCTGTATACGTATGTTTTACCTAGTGTGTGTCAGGGTTAATTTCTGCCTGGAAACCCGAGCAAATTATTTATTGTTATTATTGTATACCTTTCAAGTATCTCCTCTGATCCCATGGCATATAGTGTGGTGAAATTGTGGCAGATAGTAAGACGTAATTGTGCACGGATTGACATGAAACGACCAACTGTAGTAGCTGTCACAAAAGAACGGCCCTCGCTTCTCAAAATGGGGCGTATCGTTCGTAAACACGGAAGTGCGGCTCCAATTGGCTTTTTTAATCGGGTCATAGCCATAACAACAGCTCATTAATCTGATTGACTGATGCACGTACATGCACTTTGCTGCTGGCATAAAGTAAATAGGCCCCGCCCATATCGTTCATTGGCGAGCTGATCACGAGCGTATACGCAGTCTAGAGGGAGCCATTCTTTTGTGACAGCTACTATAATGGTGTTGGGGCACCTAAATTTGTTTTGATTGTTCCAAAAGGTGGGATGTGCCTTGTGTTGGTATCAATACCGTGTGATGTGGGGAGATACTTGAAGTGGACATTACAAATGAGATATTTCAATTGTGTGTATCAGTATAATGTTAAGAAAGCATGGCCAACTAACTGATAGTGGAACTGTTCACTTGTTTCTGGTAGACAAGCATTTGAAGGTTTCTCACATGAAGTTCAGTTTCAAAGTGAAAAAAGATGAGTTTCTCCTGGAAAAAACAGCATGATATTTTCTCAGGGAAAATAGCCTTTTCAGTTATATTATGTACTTCAACTAGATTCATGTCAGGAATGGCATGGCGTGACAGTATGCCTTATACATATAACTGGGATATTATTTCAGTGGCATATCCACACTTATGAAGGGGAAGGGCAAAAAGGGGGAAGAAAGTGACAAGCTTCTGTATGTCAAAATGAAATCCCTTATTTGCTGCTTTGAGTGGAATTGAACTGTGTTCTTTTCCATCCCCCCTCAAAGTGCAGGGTATGCCAGTGGTCATAATACCAAGGTGAGCCTTGTATACCAAAAGGGTGCATGTTACAGTTAGCTTGCTTACACTAACAACAGTGTACTTTCTGTTGTTAGTTTGCTTACACTAACAACAGTATACTTTCTGTTGTTAGTTTGCTACACTAACAACAGTGTACTTTCTGTTGTTAGTTTGCTTACACTAACAACAGTATACTTTCTGTTGTTAGTTTGCTAACACTAACAACAGTGTACTTTCTGTTGTTAGTTTGCTACACTAACAACAGTGTACTTTCTGTTGTTAGTTTGCTAACACTAACAACAGTATACTTTCTGTTGTTAGTTTGCTAACACTAACAACAGTGTACTTTCTGTTGTTAGTTTGCTACACTAACAACAGTATACTTTCTGTTGTTAGTTTGCATACACTAACAACAGTATACTTTCTGTTGTTAGTTTGCTAACACTAACAACAGTGGTCTTTCTGTTGCCATGTTAACATTTTCCTTGTGACCATCACAGGGAAAAGAGCTGTAATCTATAAAGATAATTACCAAGTCAAAAATGCTCCCTAAGACAAAACAAAAAAATACAAACCATGATACAAGTATGAGGAAATATATGTACATTACTGCATCAGAATCAATGTGGATTGTTATATGGTAAATGCATGTGTCTGTGTTTTGACCACTGGTCGATTCAGATAAGTGGTGAAAATGATATCCATAAAAATATTCCAAGATTTTTTGTTGTTGAAATTAACAAAAACAGTACAAGGTGGGAAAAGTAACATTATGACCAAGAGATCATTATGATTAAGATTCAAATCAAGTACTACTATAGTCACCGTAATAATTGTTTGAACTAAGCGTATGCTGTACCGGCGTGTGCGACTTGTACACGGGCATATCGCCAGTCTATTTTAATCATTGTGTTTATGCGCTGTCTACAGCAGTGCGACCTTCACACACACATGCAGCAAATGGTTCGAATCATTTCAAACAATTATTACTCAGAGTATAGTACTCCCACATTGTAGCTTATTTGTATTTTATGTCATATTCCAGGAACCTGGAGTAAGCTTGGGCTTTTCTGTAAAGATGATGCATTCTTACTCTGTCGTAAGCATTATAGTCAGAATTCTACACTGCAATATGTTTAAGGAGAGGAGTGATCTTCCTGTATTATAATTGTTACAGCATCATATTGAACATAATCAAAGGGTAGTTAATATGCAAAACATACAATTGTAAAAGCAAAAGAAAAAGTAGTGATGGCATAAAGCTGCTGTTCATATACATGTGCATGGTACATCTGTGTGAGAGTGCAAATGAGCAATATGGCAGAAGTTTTCAAATTTTAGAGTTTTAAGAGAAAATTTTGCAAGTCTTAGTGATCAGAGGATGTTTTGAGTCAACCCCACAATGCATCGCAATGTGCCTATACTGTAATGTACTAAACACCTGTCAGTACTTGGGGGTAAAACATGATCAAAAAGGTTTGAGAACCACAAGACATTTCATGATCACGCAAAAAAATCCCTAAGTGCTAGCACCTTGTGAGCTATAAGTCGAAAAGTCAGGGTGTTTACGTGTTAAGAATAGGATATTTGTGGGATCCCATGACCTTATTGAGGTGAAATTTCCCAAAACTGGTGCATTGTGGTATGGACTCAATACACCCTCTTTTGAGTGTTAATGTGAAAGATATTGTGCTGAAAATAATATTATAGCCCCTCCCACCATCTTCTCTAAAGTAGGTTATCAACATGCTTGTAGATTTACAAATAAGAAATGTTAAAAGCTCTAAATTTGGAGCAAATTAAGGCAATGGAAAGTTACCCTATTTGACTTAGAACTGAAAATGCTGTTCTTTCCTCCCAGTTAATGATAAAACGCTGTAAAATACTCCTGTAAATGAGTTGCTTTGCTGAGGACCTCTAACTATGATTGCCAGACATAAGCAGTGATACCATATGGGGGCCACCCAATTCGTTCATATTGCAAACCTAGCAAACTATATCAAGTGTTTAGCTTTCAGCAACCAAATTGACCCTTGGGCTGGCCCCAGGTTCCTTGATTTGCTACCAATTTTTTATACATTGGTATATTTTATTATGCAGTTTGTTCACCAAAGCACAAAATATATAGGCTGCTATCTGAAAGGGAGACAACTAGTCCTGGTTGAAACGCAGGGATTAGTCCTAACATGAGTGGACTATTTTGCCTTCCAACGTACTGCTCAATGTGCGTAACGTGTGATATAATGCCTGTGTGATGAGGCCGTTTCAAGGATTTTCTCCTCCGTTACATTTAACTTTCACAGTATTTTGAAAGAAAAAAATTCACTCATGTGAGGACTAACCCTGGTTTAAACCCCGGGCTAAAGTTAGTCTCCTTTTCAGACTACCATCCATAGAGGGGCCAGTATATTTACCTATGAGGGGTGTTTAAAAGAAAATAAACTTTGTTCTATGGTCAGACCAACAAAATTAAATCAACCAGTGCCATAGCAAAGAAATCTAATCCTGGTAAAAAAAAAAAGAATCCGGAACCAAAAATTATGGCATTTCCAGAAAACGTTTGATAATCTCATTTAAAATATTTGGAGTGAGGAAAAAAATCTGTCGTTTATAACAATATTTAAGCATTAAGAATATAACACCTATAGGAAATATGGTCCATTCCAGTTGACTTGCAAGTATTGGGTTATTATAGTGCCTTCAAGAAAAAAATAACTTTAACTGAAAGTTTCAGAGTTTTTCCACCCATAGAAAAAAAGTTTTGTGTTTTTCATTCCACATCGCCCTACATCAGATTGAAATGCTGTTTCATTTTAAATGCAAATTTTAAAAAGCCAAAACAATGTTTTTAATTAAAATTAATGTAATTGATTGTTTCATGTATTGTTAGGAGTTGTATTATGAAGTCAGTTTCATAACCAGAGGCTACATTCATCTACATTTGACACCAAGTGTTGAGATAAACTCCAGTTATTTGTATTGCAAACTTCCACCCAATACATATTCACTTTATTTTATTAACCACCAAAGAGACATTTTAAAATATGAAATCTGATATCAATTTATAATACTTTTGTGATATTGTAAACTCCCCTGTAGATGTAATCATTGTGTTGCATTGTATGACCATGTATTATGATGATATGATTGTGACTCAAGCAATGTGATCCTAGACTTAACCATCTTCCTCTATACAAAACTGTCAGCACTTTGATTGGTTATTTAATTGACCACTAAGGCACAGATCAGTCGATAAACGTCATGCATATCTTCTCTATACATGCACTACTGTGCCACTGTGTCAATTTATGGATGGGTAACTTATATTAGAGCTGTGTGCCTGTGATCATGATATATCTTAAATATTAACTTCCATTTTTGTTGTCCATCTCTGCTAATCATTGCACATAGAGATTGCTTTGGTAGTTGTGTCCCTGTATCTGTCTGTCTGTGATAAAAATGTTTACCCATAAGATTCAGTTCATAGTTAACCTTTAACATACATTGCACACAGTTTTTTCACATACATGCACATGTTTTAATGGCACTTGCATTTAAGTCTCTTGGTAGTGCCCCACAAGTTAACCCCTCAATAAGAGCGTTTTCCAAGGTCCCATAGGTCATTAGAGGTCATGTCTCAAAATGTAAGAACAAGGCGACTCTAGTTCCGCGATGCGTAAATATGTCTCCCCCGAATCGCCGATAACTAAGTGATGACTAAAATAATAGCACAGGTCCACTCTTAATTTTGGGCACCACATAGCTCAAAAATTGTTACCTTTTGTGAAATGACTCAAGAAATCTTGAACTTCTCAGTAAAAATCCCTGAAAATTCACTAAATTTAGTACCAATATGATCATTCTTATTTAATTTGGCAACACTATTTTTGAAAAAATCATGTGAACCCCATTTTTTTAAATTGGTGACTCCAAAAGGTCCTAGAAGGGGCAAAAAACCATAATTTTTCACATTTTCAAAAATGTTAAACAGGCTGGGCAAACCAAAAGACTGACCACTGTAAAACAACCAAAACTAAAAGATACCTTTCAATGAAAACTGGGGTACTACATATGTGTAATACCTTTGTTGTGAATATTTTCTCACCCCCCTCCCACCTAGCATTGACATTTTTTATGTGCATATCAATTAGCTCTTTTGCATATTTCATTTGCCCGAAATATGCGCCCAAATCTAATCATGGTCGAGAACTTCTTCTCAGCCCACTTCGTTCCACCAGTTACACATCATTATACACCTTATAGAACTCCAGAAAACTTTGTACACAAGCCTGCGGGAAATTTTCATAATTATGCAAATTACTATTTCATTAGCATGTTTACACACCCAAAACTACTAAGGTCGAGAACTCATCACACCGCTTCTTTCCCACCACTTTACATCATTATAGCCCTCATGGAACTCAGTAAATAGTCCCCAATATGGTCACAATGTTGACATTTCGGTGTAATGTGGACGCTTTTTCCTTGACCTTTCCCCCACCCCCTGACAGCCCAGGGGAAGACCCTGAGGAATGAATTACATAGTTAATAGGGGGTTTCCCCACCTACATACTAACCCAAGTTAGCTCTCTAGTCATCCAGAAAAAAAGATATGACAAATGTTCCAGCCCTATCAAAAGGAAATCTACCCAAGAATTACCGCCCAGAATGCTGTAGAGACAACCAGACCATCTACCAATAGAATATTGGGTGTGTTCTGGGTGTGGAGCCTACTAAATTCTTAGTGTGCCGGGGTGGACATTTGGAATAAGTCCTGTTCCTACTACCCAGACAACATTTTGATTACCCAGATCACTTCCCCAGACCATACAATCAATAGTAGGTGATTGAGTTAAGTACCTTATCAAATTATGTTCAAAGAGTTTTTCTAAGTGGTGTTTTAAATCCTATTAACTAATTAGGAACTGATCAAGACAATGTTGAAGTGTCATAGTACAGGATACTCTTTGACAAGGTGTTTCTCCTGAAAGGGGAGTTGGTTTATAATGAAAACTACTTGCAATAGGCAAGGTGCTAACAATAATAAAACACACACACACATGTTATATGTGTGGTGTGTGTGTTGTGTGTGGGTGTATGACAAGAGGTCTGCCCGAGGTCTGCGCATATTACAAAGCCCTTTTACAGGAACTCTCTTTATGAAAGCTGAAAAGTCTGAACTTTCAAAGGCTCATAACCAACCACCTGAAACTCCACCGGACTATCCATTGATTAATAGGCCTATCATTTGTACCATGTGCGTGTAAATAGTTTAACTCCACCACCCTCAGAAGACATATTGCATACCGCGTTTAAATGGTTACAAAATCCAAATTAATGTGCATGACCATCGGAAAGTGGGAAAAAATATGTGAACCCATTAGCAGCACCCTTTTCATTGAAATCTTGAATGCATGTCTTATTGACTTTGTAAAATTCCTCTCCCCTACCTTTGTTATTTTCTACATATTTTTTATTTTAGTGACACGATCATTTTCCGTATTTTTTTTTTATTTTTTCGGGAAAACTTCCTGGTCTTTTGCATCATTTTCCGTACGGAATACGGAAAATCCTACTATGCAATTACATGGATACTGATTTGCAATCACCAAATTATCTTCTCGGCGGTAAATTGAAAATCTATGTTTTTTTAGTGATTTTTGTAAATTAGGTCCCTTTTTCTCTCACGTTGTATATTTGTCTTACATTATTTTTCTTACATAACTCATTGAAATGGTTAAGTGATTAGAAAAAAAATGGGCCGCTAATTTATTATGCACTTAACTTAGAATGAATACATGCATAAAATGTATGAATTTGCTTCTGAACGGAATGTGTGCTACAACATAGTGCCTTTGAGGAATTTCAGTATGTTATGCTGAGACTAAAGTAAAATTAAAATTTAATTTCATAGAATAAGTTTTTCTCAAAATCATTTCTTGTGCCAGCCAATAGTCAACACTAACATCTTTCACTAAAGTCAAATGGAACCAGATTGTCTCATTATATTGTGCATGTTTGTCTGAGTTTGGGGACTGTGCTGTAGCTAGTTTAATGTTCTTACTTACTTAATACATATATTTCAGTTTAAACCTGACATTAGATTGCACACAGTAGGAGGGTACTGAAAGAAACAACACGGTCCTATTAAGCCTCACACCAACAACCCTGAAGGGCAGCCTGGACTTTTCAAGGTATATTGGCATTAAATCAAGTCCATAAACATCTATCACAGATGGGGGTAATTGAGATAAGTGGCTTTACTAGGTTCATTAGATCAATGTAATCATTTGCGACAACCACTAATGTTTAATTGCCTCTTGTCAAGAGCATGTCTTGGGTTGGTCTGGGCAGGTCTGGGTTGGGACCCGACTAATCTGGGCTCAGCTTGTTAGCTTGGGTTAGCTTGGGCATGATCCTAGTGACCACCCTGGACACACTAGAGTCATACCCAGTACCTCCAGACGGTAGAGCAAAATTGAATAAGAAAGAATTTTTTGATCGGGAGGGTTAACATTTTTGTAATCACGGACATACATACATACATAACATAAAACGGACATACGGACGAGCCCATTTTATAGTCCCTCCAGAACTTCGTTCGGCGGGGACATTAGTCAATTGTTGGTATATCCACATGTGTTGATCATATCAGTACACTAGATTTCCTTGGGTAGTGCCCCATGTGTTGGTGACCTCTTGTGACCTTGGTGACCTCATGTGACCCGTCCCCATTCACATACCGTGATGGCAGACAACACAGTTCGATGCTGCTGTATTTTTTTTTTTGCTCTTCCAGCATGACTACCACCAAATTATGTGGTAATTGTTTTCTTTTGTCTATTATTAAAGATTAACCCTCTAGCTTCAGTCAACCATAACTTCTCAGTGATTCAACCCCCTTTTATTTGGGGGGGGGGTGAGGTGGTGGTTTTTGTTAATACTAACATTGTCTGACTGTCGGTTCTTTTCTGCCCATCATGAGCAGTAATGCTAAATTCATTATGAATACGGTGGGCCGACGGCTGGTTTGCCTGGTCACACACCAGTTTAGTTCGAAATTTGCCTTTATAGGTAAGGTAAAATATATATAGGAGATATTATACATTAAGCATTCACTAGAACATGTCACACTTTGGGGAATATGTGATCAGGTCATTATTGCTGTAGAAGTTTTATAACCAGCATTGTGCAACGTAGCTATCATACAGTACTAATAAATTTGCAAGTGAAAAAAAGTCCCACTAGTAGGAAAACGGAATCCACTGGCCAAAATAGCACTTAAAACAAATTATTGAGGTTGATATTCCTAGGGTTATTAATCAGTCGGTGTAGCTCAAAGAAGTTGTGTATAATGTTTGTCATTTTGATGATGATCTTATTTTCTACAATGTCCAATAACCACTATAATGCTTGTATTGGCCTGATTATTTCAGTGTATATGTTTTACAGTACTGTATATAGAAAGTATCAAAATAACTATATAAGTGAACCAGTTATTATAGTCGTGGTGCCTATTTGTAATGTTTTTCCGATTTCTTGTACTATGAACTGTGGAAGGATGCATTTGGATAGATCATTTTAAAATAGAGGTAAAATTCAATCTCAAATGCAAAAGTAGGGAGATTTACTGTAAATTTTGGCATCAGTTTTGCTACCACTGCCATGGCAACAACATGCAGAACGCTATTTAGATAAATAACTGTATTTTTGGGAAATACAATATTCAATAACTCATATACTTAAACATGTGGTTATACATCAAATTAAACCTCTTGGCACACTCCATGGCCCAAACCTATAAAAAAACACCACAATTTATTCCATCAAAATCCAGACTTTTGTGTAAAAATCATGGTAATTGTACAGACTTTGGTAAAACGTTCCTAATTAATTTGCCAGGGAGGTCACAGAGGCAACGTATTACTAATCTTACAATGTTAAAAAGTCTGTTTGAAGAAAGTTACATGAAAAACATTAACATATAAAAAAAACAGAATAAAATATTTTAAATGGGAATTGCACTTTTCAAGTTTTAAAACCTAGAAATACTCTTTAATGTTATGCAAATTCGGTACGCTACATTTGGTAAGATCATGAAATTTAATTTTAGCGCTAATTGGCACTTAAGTTCTACAGAAAAAAACCACTGATTTGAGAGTAAAACTGTTTTAAAGACATTTTTATAATAATCACCCCTTGAAAAACAAATACAGAAGAAGCATTTCTTATGATAATTTTATTTATTTTCAACGTGGCGCTTTCAATAAAATGACACTAATGCTTTCAGATCACAACTTTAACTGTGTTTACTTTAAACCCTGACTTGATTTGTTTTAAAATGAAAAGCAATGAAAGGTGCACATTTAACTCTCTGTTCATAGATAAAATTTCAAAAAACTAATTTTGTAGCTGCATTAGAACCTGAAAAGGTTGGAAAACCAGCTTCAAGAAAAGCAATTTAGCCTCTAAAATGTGTCTAAGATGGTTATAGACTCGCTGAAAGGGTCATATGTTCGCATGAACTGATAGTGCACCCGAAAAACATATTTGCTCTATAAAATCTTCCAAATGCCACCAAAATCACCCAATTAGGCTAATGACACGCTATTCCCATGGCACCGTCAGTAGCTTAATCACCGGTATTTAGAAAATACACCATATGGTTGTTGGGTGATTGATATTGATAGCCAGAACACACAAAGTAAGGTCATGTCATGCATTACAATGTACAACTCATTGAACTGTGTCCTGGGGATGAGGTTTCGTAACTCAGTAATTGATGATCAGATATGTTGGTGATTCCCAAGAAGAGAAGACGTGGGGGAAACATAGTATGAAACAGCTGCGGTTAGGACTGGGGGGGGCAGTGCCCCTCCAAAGTGAGGGACCTGGCGTCTCCATATTCACAGCCATCTTGGGCACACTTTGAAAAAAAATGTTCCACTCATGTATGGATTGTGAAAAAGCATGTTTAAAAAATCCATTTTAAACATAGTATTATTAGTTATCCCATGTTTGTTCACACAATACGGAAAAAATATCTATGTTTGTTTCAAATCAAATTCAGCCGATAAGCGTGAGAACCAAACGGGGTACACAAATTTTATCAGTTAGTAGACAATTGAAGTGGGTAATGCCTGTACAAGGTCGATGTTGTATTAAATCTGGATTAGCCCAGCTACACTACAGTCTAAGTACAGAAGGAAATCCCAGAACGGCTAAGAACTGTGATGAGGCCACCCTAGACTAGTATAGGCCTGTCTTCTATAGAGGCCTACTCTGTACAAATCAACAAGTTGGCACAAGTAAACACAAACTCAGTCATCATTGTCCAGATACATACAATTTTCCTCAATTCCCCAAAGGCAGTCCTAGACTCTGATGTCATGGCCACATTTATTTCATTGATTCAGTAGTAGTCTTGCTATGCAGTGCACAGAGTCGGTGAGAGTTGAATTCTGCAGGGTATATGACACTGTGCTAGGGTAAAGCCCTATCTTACCTCTTTGAAAGACACCACAAAGGTCACTAGTCCTTCAAAACGCACAGGTGAACTTTAAAATGTGTTTGTACATAAAAGAATTAGGGACATGTATCAAGTAGAAATATTGTTTGAGATTGCCAGCACGCAGTCCACACCATGTGTTGAACAAAAAAAGGCCCGTGGAGTTTGCTCTTCAGAGGGTGCTGGCCAAAACGCTCTTCCACATAGCACAGATTTGAATCCATGTAAGCAGGGGGACGTGATACTTGGTGTAAGCATCATGCAATACGGGCTCATATCCAGTGTAGTAATGAAAAATTACTCGGGTAATAACGGGAAAATATTAATTGGACATTAAACAATCAGCATTCACCAATTCAGGCTTACTAAATGATAAAATGTAGATATTCCCGATTGTTCAAGGTTATTGGGATTAGTTCTTCACACCATATTGATCAATGATTACAGGATATTTGGGTCTGGGATGCTTTGACAGATCTTACAGGTTTATGTAAATCGTTAAAATATTTTCCAATTCTTTTTATTTTTTCACTGATTTTTTTTTTAACAAAAGCTTATTATTCAATATAGCTGACAACAATCTCTGTGATTTTCATGATTCTGATAGTGTGGGAGGGATCTTTAAAAAATCTGACGTTACATCCACGTGTACAGTATAACGTCGTTTTACGTTCAAGTTAAATCCATAGTTTAGTTCATTTGCATAGGTATAGGGAAACGTTTATGTATGGGAACTGACGATATTTTATGTGTGAGAACCTGAAATTTAAAAGGCTCATAACGCCATTGCACATGACCTCTAATTTAAGTGGGTAGGACTGTCTAAAGATCCAGTGCAGTTTACATCCACTGTGTGCAGATAACATAATGGCCGTTACGTTCAAAATGTAATCATTAGATTTAGGTCAATGCAAAAGAGGAATGACGTATACGTGGTAATGTTGGACATTTTGTGTTAGGAGGATGTGGTAAACAGGGTGTCTCAGATGGTTCGACCATAACTTCAAAAAGTGAGTATCACATTTGTAAAATTAAAAGAATCTTTCAAGATTTTAATGTAAACAGCACTCCATTCGGTTCAGCAGTTTGAAGAAATAAGGGCAATTATGTAACTCATGTCAAAGGACACTTCCTTCCAAGTTTTGTAATAAAGTGATTCAGCAGAACAGGGTGAGAATAATCAATATCTTCTTTCATTTTTTTGTCATTTTATTTCTTTTAAAACAAAAATAAGATAATGAATTTTGCCACCAGTTCAAAATAATATGGCCATACATTACAAAGAAATGTACATCTTTTCTTTTTCACTTAAAAAATTTGAAGAAAATGAAGAAATTGTCAAGTGACATCTTCAGTCTTTTTGAAAAAATAATGTAATAACATGATAGTGGCACCCCCAAGCCAAGCAAGTGTCTTTTTCATTTTAATTTAAAATTAAGTATGCTTTGAAATTAATATGAAAACGAAGTAAGTGTGCCTATTCAAAGTAGGTTGGTGCATATATACAATCTAAGAACGGTTTCAACAACCAAAGTTCACCTTTTCTGTTTGTTAAGAATTGATTCAGATGTGTAGATTTTCCGTTTGGATAATGTATAAAAGGCCGTAAAGGTTTGGCTATCCGTATGCCAACCAAAGGTAAAGTATTGGCACATGTGTACCGTCTGCAACTTTGTCTTGGATTGAGACGAAAGACTTTGTGTCTGATGACTGCAATGTTCTGAAAAGTACAGGCGATTTTCTCGGCCTTCCACAGCGACTCTTATTCAAATTTTGATTGTACCCCTTTTTCACTTGCGTACTTTTTTTCTTAACATTCGTTCAAGATTATCTTCTTGCAAGGAGGGTTTCTGGGAATCTTAATCTAAATTCATGCCTGACCAGAGTAATATCATGACCATTTCGGGCATATCTGAAACCACAAAACAGCCCTTTGTATGGACGACCAATGTGGGCCAACCAATTGTATGCGCCAGTGCTTATGAGGATGTATTTTAAAAACGCCTGTGGGGCGAATTTTGAAATTTGCATCAAAAATCTACCTTTATTATTTTAAATGTTAGTCACCATCTTATTCGCTGATGTAGAGCATGTTAGATAAGACCGTGCCAGGTCAACTGGCTCACGCTAACTTGGCTCGAGCCACTGATCACATTTGATCACCAATCCAAATCCATGGCAAATCTTATATAGGAACAGGTGCATGAGCCAAGGCGTGAGCCAGTAACATGGGATACTAAAGTGCACTTCATCAGCGAATTGGGCATAAGATGTCTAATTTGAATAAAAAACTATGGTGAAAATCTTATTGTTGGTTTATTCACCTGTTAAAGTATTGATTAAACTTCTCAATCATTCAAGCAGTGGACACCCTAGTTAAACTCAGGCCCGTTACGTGGGGGGGGGGTGCACCCCCTCCCCAAATTCCACACGGAAAAAGGTCACTTTTGATGATTTTTTCTTTGATAAAAAGGTCCAAAACTAGAGAAATAATGACAGAACGTCCACTTTTTGGTTGTGAAATTGTCAAAAGTCCAAAAGGACCATTTTAGGGGGGTTGGGACGTCCATTTTTACCAAAAAAGTCCTGGCATCCCCCCAAAAAAAATGAATAAATCGCATACGTATGGTTCAACTAACATTATTAACTTTCTACAGATTTTATCATTCTTGTTATTTACCCGTTTGTTTATCTTGTTGGATTTTTGTTGTAATTGTCACGTCATTGTTTGTTACTATAATAAAACAAAAAAAAATGGCATTTCACTCACAAAATATTAAATAGTGTAGGCCACTCTGTAATTCGTGTTTTTTTTTTTTCGTTAAAAGCAGAAAGTCCTATGTTGTTGTGGTTGAGGTTGTACATGTGGAAAAAAAGATCTTGGAAATTTTTTCAAAACGTTTTAGGGTGTTAAATCCAAAATGGCCGCCAAAAGACTATAAATTCCATTAAATTGTATTCTGAACGCAGTATGGGGTCCAATTGGACTACAATACCATATTTTCGATCACGAACGAGTTCAAAAACTAAGGAATGTAAATTCAATCAATATGGCAATCACATAACAAATCCAAAATGGCGTCCAAATGGCCGGCAAAAAGCTAGGTTATGAATATAAACGCTGAATTAACACTAATCACTTGAATAGGATTCAAATTATGGGTGTATATCTGTTGGGCTAGGAAACCCCAATCTGACATGTTCTTTTGTTTGGGGGAGAAACAGTACATTTAATACTCTGACAGAGAAAAAATCAAAAACTTTCTGTGTTGCTAACGCGCTTTGAATCCAAGATTGCGGCCAATGTAAGCATGAAATAGTAAATTGTGTATGTTTTTCACATAGATCCATGTCATAAACAATATGTTGAGAACAATAAAAAAAACACCTAGAGTATACTTGGACCAAAGGAACTCATTTACCATGTATGGTTAGAAAACATACTATTCAAATCCACAATGTAATAATATAATAGCTGTCTGTAAGCAATTTCAATTGCTAATCTGGCGATTTTTCATACACCTATTTACTTCTTATGTTAGACAAATTAGGCATATGAAATAAACAAATCATAAATTTTAAGTTTTATAAAAATTTTTACAAATTAAAATTATAATTTTGACAATGGAAGATTTACCATTTTGCTTGTTGAAACCCATGTTTAAATCCAAGATGGTGTCAAAATGACAATTGCGTATAAGAACTCTTAATCTATCAATAGCCCAAACTGGCAGTTCTTTCATAATACCGCGTCGTAATTATGTTATATGCCTCAGGAAATTTTGAATGAAAATATAAATGAACAACTACCCATGAGCTCTTGTCTATTGCTTTCATTTTAGACCCTTCAAAAAAACCAACCTCCAAATGGCAAGCTAATATTGACCCTTGTAAGTCACTATCAAGAGCCAAAAAACTGGAGTTTTAATACCTACCATAGCAAAGAAAAAAACAAAAAAAACAAAACAAAACATCAATTGTAAACGCCAAGGCGGCCCACCCCCCCCCAAAAAAAATTTTCACACCCCCCCCTTCATCCCCTCCAGCTCCAGTCTCGACTCTCCTCACCAACTGGAACACTACTTCCCTCACCTGCTGGCTAAGCTCCCTGACGGCAACCCCTAAACGACCTTGCATTGTTATAAACCACATTACACATGAGAAAATTGAATGAACCTAACAATGTACCGTAACGAACTGACTCCTACAATAGTTTATATTTTTCATACAGCATGTGATAATGTTTATCCATATTTTAATCAAAACTAAATAAACATCTGTATACTTTTGAATGCAAGGACTATTCTTTTTGCTTTTGGTATCATAATTTCAATCGAAGATGGCAAGCTAGTTTTTTATATGGCATTTGTATCACTACATAGCCCAAACTGGCGATTTTTCATATATACATAATGTTATGCCTGATAGAAAATTCTAATAAAAACTATAAATGAAGCAACTCTATATCCCTAAATTCCTAAATGCCAATTGTTTCCCACTTTCAAAAATCACAGAGCACACCCTTTGCCTTGTGTTTGGGTGAATTGCTCCTAGATCTACCAAGACAATTGCTCCACCACCTTCCCTTTCTGGCGGTGACACATGAAAAATAAATGAAGCAACCGAACATACTTTTAAACCTGACAACCCTTTTTCTACCATTTTTAATTTTTACTCCTTCAAACCCAAATATGGCAATATATGTTTTATAAGCACCTAGATACATACTGTCTTCAAATTTAAAGACAATGTTACTGCCCCATACGTTTAATGATTCAGGTAGTTTGTCTTTAAATTACCAGTTTTTTTTTAATTTAAAAAATTCAGTAAAACTGATTTTAAGGCAGTCATATTTGCTGCCATCTTGGTTTTGAAGGTTGTTAACAAAAAATGGTCAGATAAGGGTTCCTAGTACCACGAGATATACACCCCATGATTCTAAATCCAATTCTCATCTTGATTAGCGTGATTAGCGTTTATATTCATAACATAGCTTTTGCAGCCATTTCGGACGCCATCTTGTATACCAGGTAAACTGTATTTTTTATTTGGTTTAATTCGTGACTACCATATTGAATTTTATAGCTATTTTTTAAAAACTCTTTTGTATTGAAAATATTGGTAGTGTCCGTCAATTTGGACCTCATCTTGCTTCAGCAATACCAATTATAAATGGAATTGTGTATTTTTTGGCGGCCATCTTGGATTTGAAACAATTCCAATTATTTTTATTTCCAATAAGTTCCACCCAAAAGACAAAGACAATTGGATTTTGCTTTTAACAGAAAAAACAACGACGGCTGTATTATGACTGTAGAGACCCTCGATTACATCATTGTCAAAAGTTATTCTCTACCCAAGCTTCAGTTTTTACCGACACCAGGAATTACCTTGGTCGACACTCATTTTCACACTGAGCCATAGAAATCAATCAGTCTGTCTGACGACTCTTAGTAACATTCTTGCTCTTTGTTTACGTAACAACATACCACAAGAAATTACATAATCTCAGTTGATAAACGGTTTTAAAAAACTTGGTAAGACTTCCAGGTAACTTGAGTTTGTCAAAATCCTCGAAGGGCCAATACAACATCGATTGCCCCTATATCGATCGGCAAACCTGGCCAACCCTGGGGGCGCTATGACAAGCTGAAATAGGCATAACATTCCGGCCCCTACTGTCCTTAGTATGCACGTGACAATTCTCTCTAAATTGTGTAACATTGTGCGCCAATCAGAATTTGTCAAATCCAATGTAATTCCTGTACTTCTAACAAGTATTCAAGCTAGTAGATATTAAAATGAACTTGAATGAAAACCAAGGCATGGACTGCAGCTACTTATTACCAACTCTTTGCCAATCCTTTAAAAATGAAACTTACACAGCCAAGCCCAAACTGGCTCAATCTAACAATGATCTGTTTTCATTCATGTCCGTCACTTCAATAATTAGCCTTCCTGCAAAACAAATAAACATGCGCTCCCCAAAAAGCATCTACCTTCATCAAAATGCAAAGGACCAGCGCCGGATAAGGAATGAGGACGGCCCTCTATAGTTTTCTTGAGCACTGGTGAACTTGAAACATTTTGGCATAATAAAAAAGCGACATACTCAAAGTTTACCTTTTTGCTGGTTTTCAAAAAATCCCACTTTTACTAAATTCCCCAAAAGACGCTTTATTTAAAAGTTTAGAATACAGGATTCACAATGGGTAATTGGAATTTCATATTTGGAACCCTTTCCCCCCAGAACCACAATCCGAGTTGCAAGGATTGCGCTATATTATTTAGCAACCTATATGTGAGTGGCGTTCTGGTTCCTGGGGTGAAAGACCCTCTTTTTGCATTTTTGTTTTCTGGGGGGGCCGGAACACTAAATGGAATTTGCGAAAAACTGACAACGAACTTTTACATACAAACCATTCCACATCACTATGTGGTAATTAAGGCAT
>JAMKCH010017155.1:0-31781 GCA_023653785.1 Ophioderma brevispina
TACTCACTTTGCACATAATTATATTTGGAATTATTCTGTTGGCTGACAATACCTTTTTTCTACTTCTATGTAGATCCCGCTGGTGTTTTACCACCATTAGTTTCTGTTATTCTATCACTTAGGCTGGCCAATATAGGCTGGCTGTTTGCAATCACGCTTAGCATCTATGTTGCAGTTATTTGATGTCTCTTGATCCTATCCTTAAATGTATTTAACATACAAAATAAGCAATCGTAATGCAGAACCACTGCCGTACTCAGGATTTTTTTTTTGGGGGTGCCGGGCTTTTTCGAAAAAGTGGGATCTTTTTTGGTACATGTGACCTAACCCCCTAACCAAAAATCAAAAAACATTAACCAAAAGTGGAACCTTTTGCCCCCGTTTGTGGAATTTGGGGGGGTCGACCCCCATCCCGCGTACAGGTTGTGCCGAACGCAATATGTCATTTACTTTCGATGTATCTTATTTTGTAAAATAGAAAACGGTAAATGACACGTCTTCGGTGTGGGCTTGCAGGTACTAAATGACCTGAAAATCATGACACTATTCATGGGGAACGTGTTGTGTGCAGCTATCTTTCCTCGCTTTCACATGAGGTACCGGTTCGATCCCCCCTCGTCTCGTGGCGTTAATATGTGATTTGGGTGGTTTCTTCTTCTTTCTCGTATCCATACTCGGTTCCCGGCAGGTTTTCTTCTTTCTCCGGGTACTCCGGTGTCCTCCTCCTTCTAATCGAGCTTCTTGGCATATATCTGTTCTGGTATTATGGTTCTTCTCTTTCTCGCACAGCGCCTTAGCACGTTTACGTTGATATTTCCGCGCGTATAACAAAACACACAGTATATTATTATTCACTCCTGGACTTGTGCAGATTAATAAAAGGCGCTACAGTGATTTGCTAAATCAGAAAAATCGAAAAAAATTGATCATCAATCGATGCATTAAACTTGTTACTTCAAATTACCTTAACATACTAAGTGATAGTATTCAAACGAACATAGAAAAAACCGTATGTTTCGCATTTGCAACATTGTCCTAAATGCATTTCGTTTTGTGCCCATTTCCAATCCGGGAACTTGTATGTTCCCCGGCAAAACTGCCGTTGTTCGTTCGCGCCGCGGACGTGCCTAAAATTTACATACACAATAACTTTTCACGTGAATTAATCCTATAAAAATGTAAGAAAGAATATCAAGGAACAAAAAACAACCGATGCACTGATGTTGAAAGTTACGACAGAGGTGTTTTTTCGATCGTAACTAAGATTTTGTCGTTGGTTTCCAACCGAGGAGAGCTGCCTCCTCACACCATCACGAACTTAGATTAAATACAAACCTCCTTCACATATCCCTAGAGTGCATATGGATGCATAGAACTTAATTATCTATGTTATTTTTATCATTTTATTTTTTATTATGTGTTTTAAGTTCATGTATTGTACCTAGAGACTGTTTTACGTCACTCATTCAGCCGTTAGGCTGCGAGTGTGATTTTTAAAAAATAACCTGTATGAATGAATAATTGCGTAATATAAAGGATCCCTAAAGATTGTGATATTGCACGGGTTAATGAAACTTTCCATCAAACTCATTGACAAGCACTAAGTATCCTTATACCAGATGTCAATGGAATCCTTGATTTGCTTTTCTATCTACAATTTATGTTACTCCGTCATAAAGATATGTGTAAATACCCCAAATGACCTTTGACCACTTAACCATCACACCCAACATATCCCACTCCATAAGAAATCAGTTGGAACACCTTGCTGATTGTTTTTTTTTTTTTTTTTTTTTTTTTTTTTTTTTACAATTGGTGAGACCATAATAACCCCAACCCCAACGGTATGAAACATACCATGGGGCTCGAGGGATAGTTAACCAGCTTTGATCAATCCCCTGTTAACTCATAAATAGACCATCCACGATCCTGGACGTGGCGTCGATTTTGTTTGGCTTCTGGTGTTTGACTTTAACAAGAAACAAAAAAGGTGTAGGGAGCTATTGTTTTGATATCGTTCGTGCTGTGGACAGCTCCGTGTAAACAGAATCGCCATCAAGTCTCTGTATGTCGCGTGTGCGAAGCGTAAACACATGATTTTGAAACATACCGTTTGACCCAGATCAAGCGCATGCTCAGGCGCACGAATCGCTCGCGCACGGAAGTATATCATGCTTTCAAATCAAGACGACGCCCTTCGTCATCGCTGGCACGTTCAGGAATGCATTAAACATGATCCAAAATGGCTCATTTTCAAGACACATTTGTGAATCTTTTCCAATTTCGCCATGCGTTCCTTTTTCCGTCAGAGCACTGGATAGGAATAAAATGCATATTTTTTTACCTGGGGATGATTTTAAAAACACCGTTTCATCACAAGATTTCAAGCGAGACGGATGGGTCCCAGCTTCAGTCCTACAGCGGCATTCATTGCCGTTACTGCGGGCACGTCTACCGTAATATAGCAGTAGAGTGTGATGGCGGAACTGAAGAATCTGTCGATAAATTTGTGTTTGAATCACAATTCGCGTCATTTTTCATGTTAGCAACCATGTACAAGACATAGAACGCTCTGGGATGTTACCTCTGCAATGTATCAAATTTTTAGTAGATATTGTTTTATATATTTATTTTATAATTTGAAGACAACGTGGGCTTGTTGGATTCAGTATTCCAACTATTCTGTCGGTCGCAGTTGTTGTTGAATTTGGCACACAACATTCCCTGCACTGGCGTGGAAACTTACTATACACAGTCAGTGGAGTGCGTGAAAGGTTTCTCGTATTCTACAATTCTTGATCTGATATCAAAATATTTCCTTGCGATATAGCTGCAGAATATGATTTTTGATGGATATAAAGTAAACACAAGCCATTTGAGTGAGTAATTTTCTGCAAAGCGTGATTTTGTTGACTTTCACAATCATTCACGTCCAAAGGTACTCTTTTTTCTTACTCTTTCCGCTCCAGGGGGTAAATTGGAAGATCCGTTTTGACAATCAGGTGGCGAATTTGAATTTGTGACTCACTCCGCCGACAAGAAAACCTGGTCCATTCATATCGGATTCAATTGCTGTGTTGTGAAATTTAGGTTTTTTCGTAATGGCCACGAATGCAACAAACCTTGATCTATTTTAACCAGCACTTTTTGCACATTATTCAAAACAAAAGTATACACAGTTTAGGATACATAAGATAAGACAATTATTTCACTCCTAGACCAGAAAATTACCATTCTGAGACAACATTAGCAATAACAACATGTATAGCTTTAATAAACCCCACAAGCACCCATTTTTTCTCAAATCTTAATAATAGAATTGGATGCATTCTTCTTCCAATACACAATCATAATTTCTTCGTGTCGCCCGATATTTCCCAACTATGACACACCAATTGTGTATTGGACTCAGTTGGATCCATTGGTACATTAATCATGTTTGGAGGAGTGCCATGTGTGTGAAAATATCGGATCCAAACATGATCATGATAAAATTGATGATTTACGCCCAATATTTACATTAGTCTCGCTATGAGTTTAAAATATTGGGCTCGACTGCGTCCTCGCCCAATTTTTTTGCAACTCATAGCTCCACCAATTAATTTGGGCTTAATCGATCCAATTTTATTCTATATTTGTATTGATAATCTTTCCGTCCTATATTACTAATCACATGGTAGCACCCAATAAATTGAAGACGGAGCCATCAAATTCCAGCAAAAACCTTGGACCCCACAATTTTTTAACCCACTTCGCGACCCCAATCCCCTTCCATATTGCTATATATAGGCTCCAAGTATTAGGATTGTCAACCCTGGTGATGAGAATATAATTATTTATGCATATGCTGACTGATTGGTTGATACAATTTAAGGCTGTTTCATTTTGGTGGTGGGGGTGGATCGTGAGTTGAGTCTTCTTTCTCATTTTTGGGTTGGTTTTCAAGAATATTTGCTGTTCACACAGTGATTCCATGTTCTGGGTGGTTCCCATTGTTTGGCAGTTCCCAGTGCTTGGAGGTTATCTGTGCTTGGTGGTTCTCTCTGTTGGGATGGTTCTCAGTGGTTGGATGGTTCCCAGTGTTGGAGTGGTTCCCAGTGTTGGATGGTTTCCAGCGTAAGTGTTCCCAGCGTTAAGTGGTTCCCAGCGTTAAGTGGTTCCCAGCGTTGGGTGGTTCCAAGTGTTTGGATGGTTCCCAAAATCTATTTTGATAATCTTGTGTTTTGGTGTTGTTGTTTTATGGTGGTTCCATGTCTGGGTGGTTCCCATTCTTTGTGGTTCTGTTGTTTGATGTCTTTTATTTTGAAATGCCTGCTGGTCTCACCCATTTTATGTTTTCTGGTGTTGATGGTTCCCTGGTGTTAGGTTGATTCTATGTTATTTAGAGGTGTCCAACTTTTTTGGCAGTTCTTTGGGGGGTCCTGGTGGAGCCTGTGCTGTGGTTATATGTGTTTGGTGGTTTCCATGCTTTTGCTGTTCTCATGTTTTCATAGTGTCTATTTGGTATTTATTTGCTCGCATATTCTATGCATCATCTTCTATAGCTTATCATTATGTTGCCTTGTAATGTACACTTTAAAATGAAAGGTTATAGTAATATAGGACAAATATTTCAAAACATAATAATGATAAAATTGGATTGCTTTTTCGTCAATGCCAAATTGATTGGTCTCGCCATGAGTTGGAAAATATTGGGCTCGACTTCGTTCGCACTATTTTTTTCAACTCATGGCTTGACCATCAATTGAGTAGTTGGACTCATTGAATTCCAATTTTAATAATACCAACTGTTGCCCATAAAGTTGGAATATATTTGTCCAGACCCAATATTAAAACGTATTCCTATTTGAATGCCTCATTAATCATATTAATTAGGTGATGATTACACAGAGTCCCCGCTACCCATGTGAAGTGAATCCCTGCATAATTTTCAAGTAAGTAAAATGCTTTTGTTGGAATCCTAGAAAAGGCCAGAACGTCAGGATGGACTTTTCATTGACAGTTTTAGGATAGCCGCTGAAATACCTTAAAGAAGCTGACGACGTCATACTATCTTATACAGCTGCTCAATTGCTAATTGAGTCATTTTTCCAATCCTCTTGGTTTTTTCACAATTTATGTCAGGTCAAGATAGGTTTACGAATTATATCTTGGATTGTAGGTTCACCATTATAACACATCTAGCCATCGGCCTATTATGTTGGATTTACAGTAATTCGCCTGCAAAATAATGATCAAGAGGCCAAAAAAGATTCACGTCTCTGAAATGGAGGTCGTTTAAGATTCACTACTTAAAATAATAAGGTCTAGATTGACAGTTTTAATAAGGTTTCTTTTCTTTCTTCGGGTAAAGCTGACATTGACTATCTCATCCATCATCTAATCTTCGCCAACCTTAAAGCATGTAAAGGAGGTTGTTGGAGATACAAGATTGACGGCTCCAATTAGCATAACATTTGCCGATGCATGATTTTTTTTAAATGTCATTCAATCCAAATGAAATAGTGTGACACCTTGGTCTGTCTTAGATGTGTGATGGACGTAATAAGACTCTGCAGATTAACTAACTTAGCGCTTATTCGACTGACCTTTTTTGGAGCATGCATAATTTTGACCTTTTCCTTGTTATTTCGGGTTGTGCAACAAAGTCGTAATCTACATTTTCAGAATTTTTAACAAGAGAAGCATTTTTGTTTTAATTTCAGTTTGGTTTTTAAAATGAAACTTATGCCTAATTATCTCTGAAATGAATTGAACCTTATACTTGAATATCTGTTTTTATGGGCGTATTAATTTGCTTTTTGTAAATTAAATATTTAAGCATAATATTGAGTGGGAAAAGGTCGTAACTCTACATCTTTTGACATAATATTTTCTTAGGTGTTGGTGCCAAATTAGCAGAATAAATTTAATACAATGAAAATGTCCTTTTGACCAAAAATTGTGGTATTTTTTTTATTTGCACACTTTTTTTAAAAACAATCGATTTACAAAAAAGAAACGACGTATCTACATAACAGTTTTCCTGGTGATTGCAACAAAGTCGGAATGCTACCAGTTACGACTTTATTTGCACTCAACAGAAATTCAATTTTGAGTTATGTCGAAAACCATTATTAATTGGTCACGGATAACTTTAGCTTCTAACAGTGGTCAAATACTAAAATATGCTTTAATTTTCGGTGGAGATGGTCTCATAATTGTTTGTAATGTTCTCACAATTAAAATAAGGAATGGTTCGACCCATCTGCAATGTGAATTAACAAGTTACGCACCTCATTAGTACTACCCTATAACCCCCTCGTAGGGGTATAGGGTTGTTGGGTGTAATTTGGTAACTATACATTGTACATTGTCCAAACTATACTTATTTACTTGTGATTACATTACAATAATATGAGACCATTTCCAATGAAGTTATCATTTTTTAATTTTGACCCCTGTAAGAAGCTAAAATTTAACCTTTGACCTATATTTACGGTTTTCAGCTTATAAATCCCTCGGGGTAAGTCAGGATAGCACAAACTATCATTTTTTACTCCTTGTTATC
This sequence comes from Ophioderma brevispina, assembly GCA_023653785.1. Classification (NCBI taxonomy): domain Eukaryota; kingdom Metazoa; phylum Echinodermata; class Ophiuroidea; order Amphilepidida; family Ophiodermatidae; genus Ophioderma; species Ophioderma brevispina. The sequence goes on from JAMKCH010017155.1 coordinate 6,551, forward strand.
ATACGAAACATTTGGTATGCAATTCACAACATGGTACCACTTTTCAATTTGGCCCCCAGTATAATTTTGTGAGCCCCTACTCGCTTAGCTACCCCTACAGAAATGGCCATCATCATTTTTGTGTACGTCATAGTGTTAGGAACCCCTGAATATCAGTGCTCTTTGCCCCCCTCCCCAGGTGATTACCATAGGCTACATTTGAATTGGTCTGGCTCTTTCCACTTTTGACTAAAATTTTAACACAACAGAAACGAGCAAAATATTTTAGAGTGTGCAATAGTTTAATCGCATCCTGTTGTATTCATCTTATGAGCTATCAGTTCAAGAAGCTATGTTCATCATTCCTGCTGGGGAGAAGAACGCAGCCTATTCATCTGAATGTGTCCGGTGGCATTTTCGAAAATTATTCACTGCTAGCAGACAAGAAATCTTATGCAACAGCACTTCTATTTCTAGATAATGCTTGCCCAATGCTTAGGGAGGTATACAAAATGGGTACCATGGTTTTGTAATAAGAACGAAGTAAATAAATAAGTTGTAATTTAATAATTTCTTCTCTAGGCCATTTCAAGATCCAAGAAGGTCTATATCAGTAGCATCCTAGACCCCATAGAATCAAAGTATATTTTACGGCACGAATTAGTGTTGTTCTTTTTGGTCACGCTTATTCCTACATCCTATGGAAACCCCCACCGGGAAACCACACAGGCGCACACTAATACAGGGACACAGCCATTTTAAATTTAACAATCGGCTTCCAAACACAGAAGACTTCTGAAACTTATGCCCACCGTTGCCATTGCGAAGAAAAGGAAACTGCAGAATTCAAGAAAACTCCTGATCCCAAGAGAGCGGTTCCAAGGTTCTTTCACCACAGACAAGTGGAATAAGATCCTTCAGCCTTCAGGCTACGCACTCCCCTTATTTGATTAAGAACGCTTACTCAAATTGCTTTACTGAAAAGGGTAAGAGGTGTGGTAAGGTTTATTTAAATTTGTAAATTGCCGATTGTGCACGACGACACGCCAACGCCGCACAGGGGCCGCTTATAAGACAATTTCTTGAAGGCGAGAGGTTGGAGCAATACCATGGCCTGCTTGCTACTCTGATATGAACCGAATCGAGCATGCCTGGGATATCTTAGGCCGAGCCATTAATGACAGAGACAATCTTCTCAAACTCTACAGAAGTTAGCTCAACCTCTGACCGATCAGTTGGACGCTCTGCCCATTGCATCATAAACCACCTTGGTGGACAGGTAAGCCGCAACGTCTCGACCACTGATTATGCCAGGCTGCCATACTCATATTAGTGACGTATTGGCATTTAACAACTACTATTGAACTCGGATGCAGAAATCACTAAAAAAAGTGTTATCTGTAAAACTGCCGGATTTGTATAAAAATGGTAACAAAATCCTTATAAAGGACAAAATGGCATGAAAAAAAAGGACCCTTATGAAATCACTTCCACGGTTAAAACAGTAAACAGGAGAGTTTCCAGGGGGGGGCAGTTTGTGGGCAATTTCTGGAACAAGGATCTGACATTACTACTGCCAGCATTTACCAACTTGAAAGCATGTTGTCATCAGCTACAGACCATTGCTATTGTACGTGGGCTAATCCCGGCTAATCCATCTTTCCTTGCCAATCAAATTCTCTACAAGCCCTAAAGTACAATGCATGATCCCAGTCTGAATGCTTTTGAATTTTGTGTTGCAAACATTCTAGATACCTGTAACAGAATTCTGTCAGGATGTGAACACCCCGCTTGCTTTCTGTTCCAGAAAATTGGCAACTTGAAGGTATACACGATGTTCTAAGGTCGATGTGCAGCTATATCCCCCCATATGTCCAACCAAAAAATACCGCCCTCATTTTCTGGTTTGACAACAGATTTCCTCATAGCAAACACGGACTAAACTTTAATTTGATATTACTACTGTGAAAGCTGCCCTTTCTAACGCTAAACTATAGAAAAAATAGAAGCATTAGGGGTAGTACTATATTAAAAGAGAACTAATTCAGTAAGGTTGATTAGTTCTACAAACCATAATAATATCCGTCTGTTTTCACATCAGTTGTCGCAAGGCATTAGGTATCATGTTGTAATGAGATGTTCAACGCCGGGGGGGGAAAAGGAGAGTGCGTCGGGGTCATGGGGTAATAAGTTTTCAGTACATTTACGCAAGATATTTCAGACATTATATCCCTTTTGTCCATCGTTGTCGCTGTCAAATACTCTCGAAATGTCGCTGTACAAAATTAATATTGCTTAGGACAAAGCAAAGAACGTAATTTACAAAAAAGGTATGCTCAGCAATTTAGGCTGCCTTCTGGTCATCAAGGTTTGTGGTGATAGTATAGATTGGGTTTCATGGGAAATCCATGCAACAGTCAGGATGGTGTTATTAATTGGGAAAGAAGAGCGGATTTTAATAAATTACCAACCTACCCTTTTCAGTATAAATGCAATTGATTAAGCGTTCTAATCAAATAAGGGAGAGTTCGGTAGCCGTGAAGGTGAAGGATCTGTATTCCACTTGTCGTGGTGAAGGTTGGAAAGCCCTGGAACCGCTCTCTTGGGATTCAGAGATCTGAATTCTGCAGTTTCCTTTTTCTTCTGACAATGGCAACTGGGTGCATAGTTCTCAGACTTCTTTGGTTGGAAGCGATTTTAAAAATTGGTGGCCCTCGTATTAGTGTGCAGCTTGTGTGTGGTTTCCCGGGGTGGTTGCCATAGGCTGTACGGAATAAAGCGTGACCAAAAATGAAACAATAATTCGGCCGTATAAAATATTACTTTGATTTATATGGGTCTAGGATGCTCACTTGATATAGAACTCTCGTGATTTGGGACATCGGCCTAGAGACGAATTTAAATTCACTTATGTATTATTCGTTCTTATGGTGTTGAGCAAACCCATGCTACCCACTTTTACTCCCGAAGCATTATGGCAAGAATTATCGAAATAGAAGTGTGGTGCATAAGATTTCTTGTCGGCTAGCTTGAATACTTGTCGACAAATGCACCGGAGCACATTCAGATTGAATTAATGCTGCGGTCTCGCCCCAGCAGGAATATGAACAAGGTCTTGAACTGAATAGCTAATAAGATGAATCCAAAGTATGCGATTAATCCTTTGCAACACTCTAAAATATTTGCTCGTTTCTGTTGTGATACAAATTTTATTCAAATAGTGGATGAGCCAGACCATCAACTATGTAGCCTTATTGGTATCACCTGGGGGAGGGGGGGGGGCAAAGAGGCACTGATATCGGGGTTCCTAACACTTGACGTACAGGTGAGTCAAAATGATTGTTTCCAAGATGAATAAAAAAATATTAAAAATATTGTAATCTTTTTAGAATATTATTATTATTTTAATATTAACAAATCATTACTTCTTAGCACCTTGTAAAAAAATCCCGAAGATCATGCATTTTATTTTCAACTTATGGCCTCATTTTTTAGAGGGCTCCCGAAATGCCGAGTGTACAAAAGTTAGCTACAGTAAACCATAGCAGATGAGGTAAACATTTTAAACAACAGTGTAATCACAAACCAGGACCGGAAAAAACGAGATAGGCAAAGAACTTCGGTTTGTTGCATTTATTCACCACAGTGAAGCACAAAATTATTAATATTTATCATGAAAGTAAAAATTGTTCCAAAAAAGTCTGACCTTGACCTTTAGCCAACTAAGGTGTATCACTAAATTGAAAAACCTGGTGTATTTTCAATATCTTTTGTTTTGCTTAGTTAATCGATAAAAACGAGTTCTTCAAAACCTTAGAGAATCAAAAACAGTCAAAACATATGCACTTGTTGTTGCATTAAAAATTCCCCCAACTTAATAACTGGTCTGTGTTATACTCAGGGGCATTTTATTACATTTATCCACCAGAGTGTGTAAAAAGCACACATTAGGTACTCCCACTTAAAATTTGCGCTCAATTCCAAATCAAAAAGAATCTTGTACAAAGCAAATCTGAGGGCCTTTATTTAAACGAGTCAGAGATTGATTGCCTCTGAACAAAAGAAAAATTCAAAATTCCTGTGAAAGTATTTTTAAATATACTTGAAGTAGTTACAATTTTAAAGCTACCTTGCACAGTTTGACAAGGAAAAAATCAGGATATTTGGGGAAACAAACATTTGAACTCACACGTACACAAAATGTATGATGGCCATTCTGTAGGGGTAGCTTAAGCGAGCTAGGGGGATCACAACATATTATACGGGGGGCAAAATTGAAAGTGGTCCAATGTTGTGAATTGCATACCAAATTGTTCGTATGATCACAATGAGTAAAAAAATGTATAGTGGTGCTATCTCTGACTTACCCCTATGGAGTATAAGCTGAAAACCGTTATTATAGGTCAAAGATTAAAATTTAGCTTCTACATGGGTCAAATATTAAAAAATGATAAATTTCAGTGGAAATGGTCTCAGATTATTTGTAATGTAATCACAAGTAAAATAAGGTACAGTTTGGACAATGACAATGTATAGATTAACAAATTACACCCAAAACCCCTATACCCTACGAGGTATAGGGTTAGTACTAATAGGGCGTAACTTGTTAATTTCAACATTGAAGCTGGTCGAAACCATTCCTTATTTTAATTGTGAGAACATTAAAACTAATAGGAGACCATCTCCACCGAAATTAAGCATATTTAGTATTTTGACCCCTTGTAGAAGCTAAATTTATCCTTTGCCCAATAATTAATAATGGTTTTGACATAACTCAAAATGTAACTTCTGTTGAGTGCAACCAAGTCGTAACTGGTTCGATCCGACTTATTGCACTACCATGGGAAAAAACTGCTTATGTAGATACGTCGTTTTATTTTTTGTACACGATTGTTGTAAAAAGGTGTGCAATAAAAATATACCACCATTTTTTTGTCAAAAGGAACATTTTTCATTTTTAGTAAATTGCTAATCGTGCACAAAACACATTAATAATATCATGTCAAAAGATTGTATTCGACCTTTGCCCATCAATATTATGCTAAATATTTATTTTACAAAAGCAAATTTTATCCGCCCATAAAACATATATTGCAAGTATAAGGCTTAAATTATTCAGAGATACATTAGGCATAATTTTCAGTGTAAAACTCACCAACTGAATAATAAAACACAAAAAGGCTTCTCTTGTAACCCCACAATTATGAAAAATGTAGATCGACTTCTTTGTTGCACCACACAACGAAATGAAACATAGGAAGGTCAATTTGCATGCCTCCCAAAAACAGGTTCCAGTCGAATAAGCGCTAAGGTCTTTGTTTAGTTAGTCTGACGGTCTTATACTCCATCACACATTTACTACGACCAAAGTGTCACACTATTTCATTTGGCTTAATGACATTTTAAAAATCATGCTCGGCAATGTTATGATTATGGAGCCGTCAATCTGTATCTCCAACTAACTCCTTTAATGCTTTAAGGTAGGCGAAGCGTTAGATGAGGCTTAGATCTTCAAGGTCCCAGTCTTTACCCCGAAAGAAGAAGAAACCTTATAACAAATGTTCAATCTAGACCTTATTTATTTTAAGTAGTGAATCTTAAACGACCTCCATTTCAGAGACGTGAATCTTTGGTCACTCTTATCATTATGTGCAGTCGAATTACTGTAATCCAACAATAATAGGCGATGGCTGATGGTATAATGGTGGACCAATATCCAAGAATCCCCCCCATAATTCGTAAACCTATCTTGACCTGACCTAAATTGTGGAAAACAAGAGGATTGGAAAATAGACTCAAGATATCAATTAGCAGCTGTATAAGGATAGTTATGAAGTCGTCAGCTTCTTTAAGGTATTTTCAGTGGCTCATCCTAAAACTGTCCAATGACAAGTCCATCCTGACGTCTGACATTTTATAGCTTCCAACAAAATGCATTTTACTTACTTTAAACTTTGTGAATGGAGCAGCTTCACCTGGGTCTTAGTGGGGACTCATTTGTAATCATTACCTAATCTAATATGATTACTGAGGGGCATTCAATAAAAATACGTTTAATATCGGGGTATGAAAAACAAGTATTCCAACTTTATGGGCAACAAGTTGGTATAAAATTGGATTAATGAATCCTAAATACTCTCAAATTTATTGGTCAAGCCCTGAGTTGAAAAAAATATGGGGAGACGAAGTCGAGCCCAATATTTTTCCACTCATGGCGAGACCAATTAAATATTGGCATTTGGCGACGAAACAACGGAAATCCAAATTTTATCATTTATGGGTTTGAGAATTCGTATGTTGGGTCCTATATTACTATACAAATTCATTTAACAGGACTGGCTACATATACAAGGAACCATAATTATAAGCGATAGAGATGATGCATAGAATATGCAGAGCAAATAAATACCAATAGACACTATGAAACAATGAGAAACAGCAAACGCATGGAACCACCAAAACATATAACCACACAGCACAGGGGATCCACCAGGACAAAGAACTGCCCAAAAAAGTGGACACCACTAAATACATAGAATCACCTAACACCAGGAACCATCAAACACCCGGAACCATTAATAAGGTGGGACCAGACAGGCATTCAAATAAAAGGACATCAACAACAGGAACCACCAAAGACTGGGAACCATCCATGACATGGACCCCCCATAAAAACACCAAACCACCCAAAGCATGGAACCACCAGACATGGGAACCCCCAATAACTGAAGAACCACCCAACGCTGGGAACCACTTAACGCTGGGAACCACTTAACGCTGGGAACCACTTAACGCTGGGAAACAACTTAAAAGCTGGGAACCATCCAACCTGGGAACCATCACACACTGGGAACCATCCAACACGGGGAAACCACCAAGCAGAGAGAGAACCACCAAGTACAGAGAACCTCCAAGCACTGGGAACTGCCAAACAATGGGAACCAACCAGACATGGAATCCTCGTGAACAGCAAATATGGAAACCACCAAAACAGGGAAGAAAGACTCAACTCACGACCACCCCCACCACCAAAAATGACACATCTTTAAATTGTATCAACCAATCAGTATGAGCATATGCATTAAATAATGATATATTTTCATCACCAGGGTGGACAATCCTAATCTACAGTGCGAAGCCATATATAGCAATATGGATAGGGGATTGGAGTCCGATGTGGTGAAAAAAGTGCGGCACCAAGGTTGTCTGCTGGCATTGAGGGCTCCGTCTACTCATTTTATTGCAGGTCTCTCTACCATGATAATATAGTAATATAGGAGGAAAGATTTCAAAAAACATAATAATGTATCAAATTGGATCCAACTAGTCCAAGTACCAAGTGGTCGTGTCATGAGTTGGAAATACGGTGCGAAAGGCGAATTATGTTTGTGTATTGGACAGCGAATGCCTTATCCAATCTATTATTAAGATTTTGAGAAGAAAAAAATGGGTTTGGCTGTTGGTGTGTTTTCTAATAGCTACTACAGGTTGTTATTTGCTAATGTTTGTCTCAGAAATTGGTTAGTTGTGTTTGTGAGTGAATCATTTTCTTATTCTGATGTATCTAACCTGGTATAATTTTGTTTTGAAATTAACATGCGCCAAAGCGGTGCGGGTAATAAAAATTAGATCAAGTTTGTTGGCATTCGTTGCCATTTACGAAAATCTAAATTTCACAAAACAGCAATTGAAGCACTATATTGATGAAATGTTACTCAGTGTATTCCTGTCGGTCGGAGTAGTGATGTCACAAATTCAAAATTCTGCCACCTGATGGTCAAACAAGGAATCTTCAAAGTTACCCACTGGAGCGAAACGAAAGATGTTTACTTTGGGTGAAGATTGAAGTCAACAAAATCAAGCTTTGCCAAGAAGGAAAATTACTCAATCAAAATGCTTGTGTTTTACATTTATATCATCAACAATCATATTCTGCCGCTATATCTCAAGGAAATATTTGATATCCGATCAAGAATGATTAGAAGACGAGAAACCTTTCAGCACTCCATAGACTATCAATCGCAATAGTAAGTTTCACGCCAGTTGCCGGGCACTGTGTGTGACAAATTCAACAACCGCGACGACCGCCAGAATAGTTGGCATACTGAATCCACAAGTCCAAGTGGTATTAAATATTATAAAATAAAAGATAATAAAACAATATCTACAACTTGCTTACATGCAGAGTAACATTCCAGATGCGATTCTATGTCTTGTACATGTGGTGCTGCTAAAATGCAAAATGACGCGAATTGTGATTGCAAACACAATTAGCGAGCAGATCTCAGTTCCGCCATCACACTCCTAATGCTATATACGGTAGACTGTGCCCCGCAGTAACGCAAATGAATGCGCTGTAGGAATGATGAAGCTGGTGACCCATCTGTCTCCTTGAATATTGTTGAAAAGGTGTTTTTTAATATATCCCCAGGTTAAAAAACCATGTCACTTTCATCCTATCCAGTGTCTTGACGGAAATGGAAGCATGGCGAAATTGGAAGCATTTCACAAATGATGTCTTGAAAAATGAGCTTTGGATCATGTTTTAATGCATTCATGCAATCTTCGCCAGCGCTGACGAATTGGCGTCTTATTGAGTGAAGCCATGATATACTTCCAGTCGCAGCGAGCGATTCGTGAGCATGCGTAACAAGCTTGATCTTGGGTCAAATCCTGTATTGTCAAAATCATGGGCTTTACGCTTGACTGAACTGGGTGGTGACTCTTCCGTCACGAAAAAAAAAAAAATAGTCTCATTTTTAAAAAAAATGCTACGATCTGTAATTAAATGAGTTAACAGGGGATTGATAAAGTAAAAAAATTACACGGGTTGATCCAATTTGTAAAAAAAAATTGGACGGTTGATTCTAAAAAAAAAAATCAGCAAAGGTGTTCCAAATATTCTATGGGTGGGATTATATGTTGGGTGTGATGGTTAAGGGGCAAAGGTCATTTGGGGGTATTTACACATATCTTGACGTAACATAAATTGTAGAAAAGCAAATCAAGGATTTCCCTTGATATCTGTATAATTATACTTAGTGCTTGTCACCGAGTTTGATGGAAAGTTTCATTAACCCGTGCAATATCACAATCTTTAGGGATCCGTTATTATTTACGCAATTCATTCATTCATTCATTACAGGTTTATTTTTAAATAAATCATTTTACTTTTTTTATATCATCTGAATCGTTATAAGCTCTTAAAAATAATATCTGCTATTATTATAATTAAATCACATTAATAAAAGATAATATAAAAAGAACATAGAAATAAGTTCTACTGCTCCATATGCACTCTTTAGGGATAGAGAGTTTGTAATTTAATCTAAGTTCATGATTGTGTTGAGAGCCTCTCCTCGGTGGAAACCACGCACAAAATTCGTTAAGTTACGATCGAAAATACCACCTCTGTCTAAATTTCAACATCAGTGCCTCGGTTGTTTTTTGTTCCTTTGATATTCTTCTACATTTCTATAGGATTAACTTCACGTGGAAAAGGTACTTTGTATTGTAAATTTTAGGCACTGTCCGGCGACGCGAACGACAACGGCCTTTTTCTGCGGGAACATACAAGTTCCCGGATGGAAATGGGCACAAAACGAGATGCATTATGACAATCGTGCAAATGCGAAACATACGGTTTTTTCTAGGTGTCGTTTTTGATCTTATCACTCTTAAGGTATGTTAAGGTCTTTGAAGTAACAAGTTTAATGATCGATTGATGATCAATTTTTTTTCGATTTTCTGATTTAGCAAATCACTGATAGCGCCTTTTATAATCGCAGTCCGGGAGGTGAATAATAATAATAATAATAATGTGTATTTTTAACGCGCGCCATACACGTTAACAAGTGCTCAAGGCGCTTTTGTGCGGAAGGAAAACCCATAATTACCAGAAAAATATATGCAAAAAGCTCGATTTTAGAAGCAGGGAGGAAACCGAAGTACCCGGGAGAAAACCTGCGGGAACGAGTATGGATCGAGAAGGAAAACCAAAGTACATAAGCCATCGAGAAGAGCCCCTTGCGGGGATCGAACCCGGGACCTCATTGGTGAAAGGCGAGGAAAGCATACCAACCCTGTTCCCCCAATGATAAGTGTCATTGTTTTCATTTTCAGTTAGGTCCCTGAAGCCCACACAGAGACGTGTATTTCCGTTGTTCTATGTTTAACACATCTATACTCAAAGTACATGACATTAGCGTTCGGCACACACCTGTACGCGAGGATGGGGTCGCACCCCCAAATTCCACAAATGGGGCAAAAGGTCCACTTTTTTGGTTAATGTTTTTGCTTTTTTGGTTAGGGGGTTAGGTCAAATGTACCAAAAAAGATCCACTTTTTTTCGAATCCCGCACGCCCCCCCCAAAAAAAATCCTGATGTACGCCGTTGGTTCTGCATTTTTTACGGATTGCGTAATTTTGTATGTTAACTACATTTAAGGATGGATCAAGAGACACTAAAATAACTGGCCCAAACAGATGCTAAGGTCTGTGATTGCAAAACAGTAGCCTTATTGGATCCAGCTTAGTGATGGTAACAGAAAAAATACTGGTGGTCAAACACCAAGAATGTCGGTATCAAGCGTTTCGGCAGTGCGCCAGGCTGAATCCAATATTGCTAATGCATTGAATTTAAAGCACTATTCTGGAGATTTTTTAAGAGCAAAAGATTAAAATGTAATGTCTAAGAACAATTCCTTATTTAAATTATGAAAAGAATCTAAGTTACCCAAATAAACGTTTTAAAGTAGGCTTCTTCTATCCACTCATCCTTTTCGTAAAACGCTTGTTGTGTACCATTTCATGCAAGGTTCAGTCCGATCTACATCATCCTTGAAAGTCCCTGTTTGGGTAAATTTCTGTGCGGCAATGCAGCTCAGCTGGTGTTACATTTTTTAACAGCATTTTATGTCACAAAAAACGAACAAACTCGTGGTAATGGTGTGTCTGATATAAAATAAACTCAATTGTTGTTTTCGGTGCGAAATTCAGCTGCTGTGCACTACAGTCCCCATATTAAGCTCCCAAATTGTCCCTTGGTTCTACGGAGGCAATTCAGAGGCTAAGTATCCGCCAAAGACACAAAAACGTTGGACTCAAGATTTAAAGGTCTAATGATCACGAGTCCTGCGGTTATCCACTGGACCACATACATACATACAAGAAGTATTTATATCGCGCTTTATCCAAACAATGATCAAAGCGCTACAAACTAATGCTGTATAACAGCATGAGAGACGTGAAAAAATACATCAAAATAAATGTGATTTCAAAAGTTTCTTGAAAACTGCAGGTGATTGTGCCTCTCTTATGTGCCTTGGCAATTTATTCCATAGAGTGGGACCTGCAATGGAAAAGGCTTTTTCACCAATGCACTTTTTGCACCTGGGAATCTGAAGAAGATTCAAATCCATTGCAGATCGAGTAACTGGGTCCGTTGAAGGGAAAGGCTTGTAAGTGAGTAATTCTGAGAGGTACTCCGGACCAGATTCAGGTTGATTTAGGCATTTATACACATGTAAACAGATCTTAAATTGATTGCGGTGTCTGATTGGTAACCAGTGGAGATCTTTCATGAGAAGTAAGGGGCTGTCTAGTCTTGAAGCAGAGAAAATGAGTTTTGCTGCTCTGTGCTGTAATGACTGCAGACGATCCAAGTCCTGAGAGTAAGCGCCGTAAAGTAGGGCATTCCCATAGTCAAGGCGTTAAAGGAGCAAAGTCCGGACAACAAGATGACGAGTGTCCTGATCGAGAAATTTACTAATGCGGCGAATGTTACGAAGCTGAAAGTGTCCAGCAGAAATACGATTATTGACCAGCTTTGACATGGAGAGATATTTGTCAAAAATAATACCCAAGTTGCGGATGTTATCAGTCGGATCAACGCACTTTCACAATCTTCAGCTGTAGTTAGGAAACTTTTGAAGGCTGTGTGTATCGGCAATAAAAAATCAGTTTTGTCACTTGTTAGGCTGAGTTTTTCATCCTCATCCGGCTTTGAGTTCAGTTTTAACGCGTTCTTGCCGTTCTTAAGCGGCCCCTCTCAGTGCACCTTGCTCATTTGCGACAAAAGGAAGATGTATAACGTGAGTATATCAGTGTATGCCTGAAACTATATTCCATGACGCGATCCGAACGAATGATGTCTCCAGGGGGCTGTGTGTAAATTATAAATATAACAGGCGAGAAAGACCCTTGAACCAACCCCATTACAGAAGTTTACACCAATCAGAAAAGAACCATCAACAAAAACAAATTAGTTCTAGATCAAGAGAACTCTGAAAAAGCAAAGCATCCTGGCCCGACACACCAATGATATCCTGAAGGCGCTGCAGTAAAATACCATGATCGACGATATCAAATGCTGCCGACAGATCAAGTAGTACAATAAAAACGACTTCTTGTTTGTCAACAGCATTCAATACATCGCTCTTTACTCTCAGGAGTGCAGTTTCAGTGCTGATGTGGGCCTTGTATTAAGCTGACTGGAACTTTCATTTAACATATACTTTGACAAATGATCAGTTAACTGGGTTGTGACAGCCTTCTCAATAACGTTGGAGACAAAGGAAATATTTGAAACCGGTCTATAATTTTTCAAAACATTAGGATCCAATAAAGGTTTTTTTCAGATGGGACACTGCTTTACCAAGTGATTTGGGAAAACTACCAATACTTAGAGATAAATTAACGATACAAGTTAATGTTGGAAAAAAAAGTGTCGATATGTTCCTTAAGCAGCCAAGCCAGGTAGGTATTGGGTCGAGAATACATGATTTGCTATTGCAACTCATGACGACTTTGCGAACTTCTTCAGTTTAGAGTTGCTTAAATTCACTGAAAGCATTAGGAACATATCGAGCTCTGTCACCTTGGAACATTAGCAACTTTGTCATTGAAAAACATAGCAAATTGATTACATCATGTACATAGAGTTTGCAATGAATCTGATGATGGAAGCACACGCTTATCTTTGTTGAGAAGACTGTTTACAGTTTTAAACACACCCTTAATATCAGCTTCAAATAGCTTATCATGATAGTATTGGACTTTACTTGATTCAATCAATTGATTGACCCTGAGCCTTCGTTCAATATATGCCTGCCTGTCTTCAGGTTTGCGTGCTTTACGCCATTGGCGTTCACACCTTCTACGCAACTGTTTTTGGATCTTGATCTGATTGTTGTACCATGCAAATCTTGGTCTGATTGTTCTTATTTTTACTGTTTCTGGCGCATGTTTGTTCAGGACAAACTGTACCGTAGAGTCACAGTTGTTTACCAAGTCATCAATTGAGGCATTGCTAGGAATGGTGGCAAATGCAGATTCCAGGTCTGCCTTAAACATATCATGATTAATGAGCCTGAAATTACGAACCTTACAAGACTTTTTAGGTAGAGATGGCTTATGTCTATTAACATAACAATGGACCATAAAGTGATCAGAAGGTAAGTTCACTTGAACATCACAACTTTGAATAATATCATCAGTGGGTCTAGAAAGCACCAGGTCCAACGTATGACCAGATCTATGAGTAGGGCCATTTACAAATTGCATAAAACCTGTCGTCTCAAAAGATGTAATAAAACGCCTAACTTCAGACTCGTAGGGTTCACGAACAATTTACATGGATGTTAAAATCACCTAAAAAATCACTTTGTTGGGCATAAGTGCTATTTCACCAACAAACATATCAAATTCTTTTAGATACTCAGAAGTAAGCAAACCATGGAGGTGGGCGGTATACAACAATATAGTGGATACCATTTATGGGGTCAACAAAACTAATGTGTTCAAATGTAGAACAGTAATAGTACTACTAATACCAGTTTGAAATGTTTTGATATTTAGTGTTGTCTTGTAAATAAGAGCAATTCCACCATGATCATCAGTAACTCTAGGATAGTTGAAAAATGAATAGGTAGGAGTGAGTACATTCGCTTGATATGACATGATGATGTTGTTCGTTGATCCAAATTCGTAAGTGAACATGATGTAATGTCATTATGTGATTTCAGATAATCAGAAAGGGTATTAGTGTATTGTTTCTAACCGATTGTGATTGCCAGAGACAAAGATGAAGGTAGGTATTAGGCGTCAAGCCAACTGCAGGTGATGAATCCATCAGATATTGACAAATACCATAATCAACCACATGAGTAGAGTTAAGGTCTACGCTGGAGAACAATGGGTGCACTAGGAAAATAAACGATAGGAGACAGTAAGGAACTGTAATTTTGTTTCTTCGAAAAATCTTCGTACCTTAATAGATTGGAAATGATTTCTACCAAATTAATTGAGAAGATCAGCAACACTGTGCTCTTTTGGATAGTCCGTGGGCCAGATAGGTTGGTCGGGGGACCATCAGGCGGGGCCAAAGCCGAGGTGCTATCAACTTATTCAGAAACACCATCTATAAATACTTTTGCATGATAGACATTGGACAAAAAGTCAGTAGCATAATAAGCTGCTAAATTTGCATTAAACAACATGGCCCCCCCGCAATTGATGAAAAATTGCTCCATAACTAGTTTTAGCCATATGTTGGCTTTTAGAAGGATTCTTTTAGTGGAATAAAAGCTAACACGAGGGTTGTTTTTGACAATGACAACACCACAGAACTCAAATCCATACATTGTAAATTATTAAAACCTAATCTGCATAATCCAAAATGACCGCCATTTTCATTAAATTTTGAGACATAATTTGACTTTAACAGTCAAAGTTCAAGGTATCACATGGATGATCAAGCACTTTTAAAGTTACAAGTCAATTTTGTACTAATATAACTATAAACGTGTCTTTATACAAGACTTTGAAGGTGACAACCTAAAGATGCTAATGTGCCATAAAAAAAAGGCCGCCTTCTGAAAATTTCGTCATCATAATTATTGATATTAGCCATATCTGTATTGTAGAAGGAATTTTCAGTGAAAATATGCTAACACGAGGTTTTTGATAAGACAAAATCCATGCTTTTTAATTAAAACCTTATTTGAGCAATCCCAAAATGGCCGCCATTTCGTAAATTTTGAGCATAACTTTCGACTTCAACAGTCATTGGTCAAGGTATCACATGGGTGAATTGCACTTAAGTTTACAATAACACTAGTATAATTATAATCGTGTGTTGCAAGACTTTCAAGGGTGACCACTTGAGCATGCTAAGAGGTCGTCGAGTGCCAAATTGTGTAAACACGTAGTTAAATACGGAATAAATCGCAAATCTCATCATAGTGCGCAGTTAACACTCCATAGAAAAACGTTTTCACAAGTTGCAATTCGCCAGTGTTGCTAATTAGCATAAACAACAATGGACGCCATTGGAATTGCGCCACAACTAGTTGGGCCATATCCTGACTCATAGAAGCAATATTTTGAGTACAAAACTGCTAAAATGGGTGTGGATTAATAAACCAAAATTAATCATAGCCATCCATTTTAATAAATCTAATTTGCAGTGCAAATAGCATGTCTGTACTGGCGTTGCTTTTTGAATTGTAGTCACTCTGAATCATGTGCGTTTTAAGTGTTAATGTATCACACTCGGAATAAATTGTTATATACATAGTTTTAAAGCACTTTATTTGCATATAGAATATTTGGGGATACATTCTTGTACTACGCATTGTTTAAAATAGGTATTTCAATAAAATAGAGGGTTAGCATATTTTGACATAAATAACTTTATTTCACTTCAACGCATTATCCCTCTAGTCCTCGGTTATTTTGCCTACTTAATAGTCTGTCTATTCCTCGTCACCCATTATCATATCAGAACTGTCCCAATGTAATGACCTCACCTTTCATGTTTTCCAAATGTCGATACCTTGCACAATCTGTACCAGGACATCCCATTAGACCAGACATACCAGTTTGGCAAACTTGCACACTCTTGGCAATTATTGCAGGGTTAAGGGACTCTCAAACAACGTTTGCCATTCATCCACTTGATGATCAAATTACCATCTGGACATACAATCCATCCATTGAACATTGGGGCTTGAAGTATTGGAGAGGCTTCTAAGGCAACAATATAGTTTGCCCATTCTGCATGAAGGGTTAGCAGTCCCACATGGAGGAAGCTGGCCCCGGTTCAATTCGCCCTTCTTTGCTCTAAACAATTAGTACCGGGTGATCTAGTCTGCATACTAACACATGGAACTCTTTGAAGTTGCAAAGAAGTTCATCAGTCAGTGACCAAACCACTGGAGAGTAGGAGAGATGTCACTGTAGCGATTTGTGCATTTGCCTCGAGGATGTACCAGGTCAAAAAGATAAAAATCATTAGGCCTGCCGGAAAATCAATTAAGAGACGGGGGTATTATGCTCCATGACAAAACACCCAAATAAATTGTTTATATGCATATAATATCTTTAGATTACTACATCGTCAATCAATAATGCTTATAATAACTTTTCCAATTGTAGAATCAATACATTTGTCAATATGGCTCAGTATGGTTCCATCCCCAATGGTTAGCCCTAATAGCTGCCGGGGAGTTGGCCTTAATACTTTTTGTAAGTTTCTGTTGCTGAAAAAAACACGTTTTGGAAATTATAATAATACATAGGTTTTTAATTACGTGTGTTAATGGCTGTAAAATAATGGTCTGTGTAATGTGCCACAAAAAACTATTGAATTGTCATTAAAGATATCATGCAAAATATGTGGGGGTTTTGTACATAAATAACATGGACTAAATTAAACAAAAAACAATTGAAATGTCTTAATCCCAAGAATGGGGTCTGTTTTTTTTAAAGGTAATAATGATGTCTAGTGGATCCAATTTCTGATAAGGATTTCTTCAATTAAACAAGTCTTCCTCAGTTTAATATAAATTATATAGACTTAACAATTGGGACGAAATGGTTTTTAAGCCATTCGATAATAATCCTAGCGCAAAGGGATTTTTAAATGATGTGATAAAATCAGATACTAACAATGGCTATTCATAACTGCTAAACCTCCACCTGAACATTTCTGTGTTTGGGATTTCAGATATGATAATGGGAAAATTTAATATTCTAAAGTGAAATGTCAGAGTTTGTCCAAAAATTTCGAAAATTCTACAAGGATGTATGATAAATTTACGCTGTCAATTTACGGTGATAGGAATTTCTGAAACCCATTTGAAAAGAAAGACAAGCCAAACGACTACTACAAACCTCCCTGGAATAATATGGAACACACAAAATGACTTGGTCGGGAAAAAGGGGAGTACGTATGTATAGTTCTGACAGGGTTGAAGTACAAAATTAAGAACGACTTAGTGTATGCTAATTCGAATTAAGAATCTTGCTTTATCGACAAATTGAAATAAGAATAAAAAGCGTGTGTATGTTAGTATGCGTTAGTATAGAGGGCTCACACCACCTATTTCCAACTTCATAACTGACATTGATCCTATCTTTAAAAAAGTTAATTCGAAAAAAAAACATTACGTTTATGGGTGATTTCAATATTGACCTTTTAAAAGTTGACTCTCATATACCCCTACTCATGACTTTTCTGACTTATTTATCTCATTCTCTGATGCCATCCAATTTACAAAATAACAGACAATTACCAATTTACTACTGACTAACCCTTATGATATTATTGACGAACAATGAAAATATTAACAAAATCAGTTATACTGGTACAAAAAATATCAGCGACCATTTTGCCCAACCATCTTATCGACCAAAATAGATAACAATCAATTGATACGAAGAGAGAAGCATTAAAGGAAAATATGTCATGATTCTGAATATTTGGAAATTTGGTATGGATGGAAAAAGCTTAAGTAACTGAGATTACATATATAAATAAAAATAAGTGGAAAATGGTCCACATTTGTGAGTTATTTGCACTGGTAATTTTCCGCCCCAATAGCTTACTCGAAAAACGGTATCCGAACCAAATCCACATCGCAGGCAAATGGTGTGTCAAAGTATGACCATCCCTTAAATTTAAAACGTCGTTGTGACCATCATATCGAATTGTTGCCACTGTTCCTATAACGGCGATCGATGTGGTTGTTATCAATAATCTTAAAACACAGACGCAATGAAACAAAATATGTATTCTGTAAACTTATTCCCAATTTTTATTATTTTATTACTTTAATTAATCCATCAATATTACAGTGTCCCAGCAATAACAATTCGAGTCAACGATGTTTTGGTCATCACTTTGAGTCACGAGGGAGGAGCGCAAAATTGGGCGCTTTGATCAATGAAGCCGCGGGCGAAAAATCCGCCCTGTTTTCTTCGTCTTATGTCAAAAAAGCAAAAAATTTAACATGCCTCTATTGCGGTTAATTTTAAATTCAATTGTATTATTTTTGGGAATCGTGATTTATGTTACATATATTTTATGATGGGAAAAAGTCAAACTGAGCTTGACAAAAATCTTGAACATATTTCCTTTAAAAGACGGGGAGGGATTTCAAGGGGATTGTACTACAAAATTAAAATGGGCTAAGGTATCGCACTTTATAAAAAGGATTGATGCTGTGAACTATTTTCAAAAATTCTTAAAAGGCTACTATTTAATAGATGTGTAAATTATATTGATACCAATAATATCTTAAATGATAAACAATTTGGCTGCGATAAAAACACTCTACCTTATATGGCTTATAATGACAGTTTAGTAGACAAAGTACACAATGAGTGGAAAGAAATGAGACAACCTGGAAATTTTTCAAATTTATCCAAGTTTTGATAATATTGGTCACAATTCCTTCTACATAAAATTAGAAACATTATGGTTTGCGCGGAGTTGTTTTCAATGGTCAAGAATTACTTAACGTGATAAGAAAACAATATGTTCTTTTTAATACAACTCTTGTGAGTCTGAACTTAAAAATATTATCTGCGGGGTTTTATCCACAAGATCCAGTGTGGGCCTCTTCTTGCATAATGTATGTCAATGACATAACGAAATTTACATCGGAAAAAAAATTCGAATTCTTATATTTGCTGATTGATACCAATATTTTTTTCACATAAAATCTTGAAGTCAAATAAGGAATGATAAGAATAAACTTAAAGAAATTAGTAATGTTTAAACGCAATATTAAATTAACTGTCAGTTAATGCCAGAAAAACAGAAAAACAAACCTATAGCATTAGGTACACCTAGAATGACATCAACGAGTGTCGAGACGTGTGATGGTCATCCAACTGACTATCATTTCAGAAAATAAGTCTTTAGAAAAGAGTGCGCAAAAACAAAGTTTCTAGGTATTACTAATCGATGAATCCCTCACATGGAAGAATCATATTGATGCTTAGCCAAAACAATCTCAAGAAATCTTGGTTTGTCATGAACAAGTTAAAACCTTCTTGCCAGAACGTATATTATATACTCTATATTGGCACTTTAATTTTACCTTACCTAAACTAGGATATTAATATGGGGAGGAAATCCCTTAAAACTTATCTGAGATGAGAAAACTAATAAAACTTCAAAAAGGGCAATAAGAAACGATATCAAACTGTTCACTACAGAGCTCATACCGCTCCTCTCTTCCAAAAATTAATGTATTAACTGTTAATGACATGTATATATTCGAACTAGGCGTTTTTATGTACACTATTCAGTTTAAATTGATTTTGCCATTTGCATTAGACATATTCACAAACGTTATGATGTTCATAACTACAAGACAAGATATGCTCACTGATTTTTAATTTAACTAAGAATAAGAATCGTTCTCTGACCAGCAGTCCGAAACCAGGGTCCTATTTCTTTGGGAATGTCTGGAAAATGAAACTTAAAAAAATATACTTCCGTCAAATGCTTAAGGACAACTATTATTTCTTAATATATTAACTTTAACTATGTGCACCGTCCTTTGTCTTGGCCTTGTAGTTTTGTGTTTTACTTCTGTTGTTTTTTAATCGATTATGATATATCGTAATCGCAAACAGGGAAAGGCTACTTTACGGGCCTCCATTGGCCCCTCCTAAAATGCTTCTATATGGTTTTTACATAGTCAAACCGGTATGATTTTTAGGAAAGAAATAAAATCTTTACGGAAATCAGTACGGATGCTCGCAAGAGAGAGAGACACACAAACCCCTTTTTCTGCAGACCAAAATGGTGCATCCAAGTTTGAATCAGTTGTAATGCTCTTCAGCCTGGCTTTCAACAATGACATTCATAGCTGCATATATTTTATGAAGTATGGAACGTCAAACGGGACACGGTACATCAAAGGTATGCATTCATATACAGTAATTGATGTGACTGTCAGCGATTTGCTGGCAAAGCAATGTTCTGGACTAAACGTCCTCAAATCCACGTTTTACAAAATTCAAAAGTTCGCATGTTGTGGGTGAACAGATTACCATCAAAGCGGGTTCGTGAAAAACTTGGCCAGCTTCCTCCACGTGAAACCGTATGACCCTTCATGCAGAGGAGAGATATTCCATTGTCGGTGGTTCTGTTACACAACCACAGGTAAGTGTCCTGGAATGCTTCAGGTAGTTAGCCCACTTCGCAAAGAAATCTTAGATCAGCCGATTCTGGTTTCTCAATCTGTGGAAACCTCGCCATTCAGCCAGATGAGAAGTAAACTCCAGGTGGAGAAGTGCTCACCAGGGTCATACCAATAGGATTACTTGGTGTGATAGCAAGTCTTTCACAATGCGACTCTCTCATACTCCCCAGAGACTGATCCAAGAGGTTGGACTTTGCTAAGAAACTCTCTTCTGGAATTAAGTTGGTTGGCAGCTGGTCTCTGTCTGGACATAGGGTGCTTCACATTAGATACTTGGCAGTACGCTCCTTTGCCATGGATCGTACACTAGGACAGAGTATGATGGGCAATTCCGCTAAAATGTTATACGTTCTCAGTTGGTGTTGGACATAGACTTCCTGTGATAAGTCGGCAGGAGGCACTTAAAGCTGGATCAAGCTTCTTGTAATGGGTTGACCTTTCCCATACAGGAATTGTTGCTCAACAGTGGGCAGACCAAGGGATGTTCCATTGTCTGTGGTGTGTTTCCACAACCATGTAGGTCATGATCTGCTTCCAAGAGCCTCACTTCTGCAAGGAAGGAAAACTGAATCGGCCACTCTGGTTCTCAATCTGTTGGAGATATCTTCATTCAGCCCATGAGCAGTCAGCTCCAGACGGAAAGATGCTCATCCAGGTTCAATACCAATAGATGCTTACTATCTTAAACTCCTTAGAGACTGATTCAAAGGTTGGACTTTTGCTTAAGAAATCTCTCCGGATTTAAGGCGGTTGGCAGCAGGTCGCTTCGGACAAGCGGTGCTTCAAAGGAGCAATCTGCTAGGCTGTGTAAGTTCTTCGTTATGTTTTGGTGAGATACTTTACTCTCGTCTCTCTTGATGTGGGTCTTATTAGATACTCTGTCGTCCAATTGTTTTTTGTTTTTTTAATTTTTTACTTACTTTTTTTCCCAATTGTGGTGTGGTGTGTTTGTACTAAACTTTTCACCCAGGAGGTTTTGCCCCGTACGGCTATCGCAAAGAGAAATCAGAATTTCGCGGTTCTCGCGTTCGCGATTAGTGACGGGGGGTTGTTAGGTTCCGTACGGAACCTTATAAGACGTGACCTGCAGTGTTAGTAAACCTTTGTCACCTACCTAGGGCCCGTGTAAATACACCAGGGCCCTTTGCAACTTAAGTCCACTTTATTGATATGCCCCAGGTCTAAGGTCATAACTGCGCCAATGTCCCTTCTCAAAACTACAACGATCCCCTTTTCATCGGTATAATAGACCTTTCCCAGCTGCCACCAAGCATCCTTCTCAAGTAACTAAAATTCTGATCATCTAACACAGGTGCCCTTTCCCAACTAACCAATTTGGCCAATTCCCAAACACCTCATGGGTCTCCGTTCCCGAAAACATGATCTTTTCTGAACTAACCAGATTTCTCTTCCCAATTAACCAAGTCCACTCCCAACTATCATGTTTCTCCTCCAAACAACCAGGGTCTTTCCCGAACAACCCCATTTCATGCCTCTACAGCACTCCAGCACTGAGTAAGTTACTAATACTTTCCGTTGAAGCATAATTTAGTTCTTGAGGTCCTTTTGGGAAATGTTTGCCTCAGAAGCTAATTTGAACCGAATTGAGTTCTAAAGCCTACATATTTCCCCCAAATCCATTATTAAAGGCCCTAATTTAAAAGACAAAACAAAATCAGTCTCGTCCTAGTTCAAAAGTCGAGGCAACACACATCCCTACTCAGAGTGCCCCCGGGTCTCTCGCCCTCTCCACTCCCACTTTCTATGATTCTTACAGCCAAATTTTCATCTACAGTACATAGGCTTCCAAATACCTAAAAAACTATATTGACAAATGTCATGTTTACGATATCAAATTGGACTGATTTTTTCTCACTTTACAACATTTTTTGGATTATAACTACCTCTATCCACAGCATAAGACAACATTATTTAATTTTATTATATTAGTTTGGCAAAGAAAATCAACATTGTCAATTTGAAAATAATAGTATAGGCCCATGCATAGCAGGGAAGCCCCATGGAGCGAGCACTTAAGTGGGCCCAAGGACAATAACATGATTATAATGTAGTTATGACCAATACCATAACACACAACAATAGGGACACTTGATGATCCACATCTGTTATTTCTGCGATATGCCATGTGTATACGGGATAATTTGACACGATGTATTATGGGAATAGGGGATTTCATGACTTGATTGTTCTGCAAAGCATTAGACGCCACAAATTAGGATAGTAAGCTTATGAGATTGAATATTTAATCTATTCACCATACCCATAAACAATAGATGCGGACCGCATACTCGCATGGACAAATTGTGATGTACCACTATTGTACCAGGCATTAGTTTGGAGAATTGACACAATGTATATGGGGTATTGGATTTGTTTCATTGTTCTTCAAAACATTCTTTAGTCCAAAGCAAGTTGAACCATCTTGCAAAAAAGGGTAAACAATTTCTGGTCCCTTAAAAAAAAAACAACTTTATTATTCTTCAGTAACATCTAAAAAATTTAGATTGTAGTAGTGACGAAGATGTTATTTTCTGTGTTCTGTGGTATAAATCATCCCCAAATGCTTTTCAGATTCCCATATTTTATATTTTTTCACTATCCCTCTCCAAAGTGGGTCTCCCTCGAGCACACTGATATATGTTTCCTCAATATTGATACCCCCCATTTAGGAAACATGGACATTCAACATTGGCAAGTCTCTAGATGTACTTTCATTTCTTGAAACTACTTGCCTCACAAATCGTCCAAAAATTCCACCTTTTTCCTTGCACAAAAAAACAAAACAGCTTTCGGCCCTGGCAGACTTCAACACTAAATATCCAATTTATAGCTCCAACAATAACCGCTTCCTCTAGCCAAAACCGTGACATAGAGTCCAAATTGTCTCGACAATGCAAAAGTCAGTATACTTACCACCTCAATATGTGGCACCTCTGTCTTCTGTCGGCAACAGTTTTGGATTTTCAAAATTAGAGACCAATCCAATATACAGTACTACCGGTCTGATAGATAACAAATAGCTGAGGGTAGAGGGCGCGATAACTACTAACCGTTAATTTTCACCTTCACCATACGGGCGGCATACCTGGGCAAGTTTTTTCGGAGGGGAGTGGTCATGAACTTGTCCGCTGTCACAAACCTAACGGGATCATAAAGGGAGCCATCTATTGATGATTAATATTTCCGCAAAAAAGCCGGTAGTGGGTAACAAACTCACTCACTCTCTACATGAAGGTCCGAGCGTATCTTTTTGGATCTAGGCATAATTAACTTAGTTACGACGGCTTGAATTGCGTCACGATATTATAATAGAAGAAAATGACAATATAATAATAGAAAATGATGATAATACTGGGTTAAAGGCCGACTCAAAAATTTCAAAACAATAAAATTAAAAAATGCAAAAATCGACTATTGCATAGTCTAGGGTCTTTATAAGAGAGAGAGAAGAGTGCGTCCACTCCTAGGTAGACGCATTATCGCAGTGGCTCCAAAGTGCGAGAAAGGGGGTGGGTGTTTTCCAGACTCAGGTTACTTTACTCTTGACGTTTGGTTTCATGGTTGCGTAGATGGAAAGACACACCTTGTCTGTGGACGGATTTGCACGTGGGTGGTTTTCCTCATAGTAAGGAGTTGAAGTTCATCCAAACTTTGAATAGTATCTCCTCACACTGTGAAGTCTTCATCCGTGCGCTAATTTCAAGATCGTCTGCTCGATAAACGACCGGTTCCTGCACTCACTATGTTGTCCGTTGGTATAGATTTTGACGGGAGAGGTGCGAGCCACACTCCCTTGTTTTAAAGTTCCCATTCTTGACCCTACTTCATCGGCTCTTCTTCACTACTAGGTGAAACGAACATACTGTTGCAAGCTACCAAAGACTATATTGTGGCGTAGTCTTCAAGAGGACTAGAGTTGCAAATACTTGTAATGAAGAACTTTGTGAGTTTGTCATAGTTTAATGTATATGCTGTATGTCATGTTACTAGATAACAGATTGATAGCTATATTTTTAATGACTGGCAAAATGTAATTCATTGGCAAATGTACATTATTACATCTATAAAATATTGGAAAATACGACTGAAACACACTAGAATTGTAGTGCAAGAATGGATCCTCAGATATTCTATATGAACGTGTTTAAAACTATATATCCCTAACGTCCCTAGAGGAAATCTGACTATCACAGCAAAAAAGGAGCTAGCGATATTTTTCTTGTCAGATCTAGGAGCAAATTACCCACTAACTCAGGGAAAGGGCCGTTAAGGGTCCACTCTATGATTTCTTTGTCAGTGGGTTTTAAAGGTCGTTAGTGATTAGACATATGAATTACAAGTGCAATAATTAACACTTAAACTACCCATGATTGAGATTGGCCACCATTTAAAAGCAACCTAAGTGCTGAACTGTTGTGTAACAATGGCGGTTCTTTAGGATACATGCAAATAAGGTTTATAAATAGATGGACATGAATCATTTTGGTTGTTTTAATCACCCCCTCATTTTATGCATTGTTTTTACCTAAAATATAGTCTTCTACAAGTCCAAGCGCCGAAACTAGTTATGGCGCATTTCAATGGCGGCCATTTGGTTTATTCAAATTTATCGTGCTTAAGTTGTGCACCTGGAGTCTGCACACATACATGTTTATAGTTATATTTGTGCAATCGCGTAATTATAAACTTAGAGTGCAAGTTTCTCCATATTAACCTTGAATGTTAAGGCC
>JAMKCH010017156.1:0-24473 GCA_023653785.1 Ophioderma brevispina
TTGGTAGAGGGTCATCGGACTAGTGAAACGAAGGTCCCAGGTTCAAATCCTGGATGGTCAGTGAATTTTTCAATTCACTGACCATCAAGTTATGTTGTGGTGTGGTAGAGTTTAAGAATTCTTCATGTTCGTTCATTACCCACACTTGAGAGGCTTCGTTCTTCAAAGTTTTAAAAGTTTCTTAAAGTGTTTATTTTTCATTCATTTTGACCTATAAAGCATAAAAGGCATTAGGCCTACATGATATTCCATTATCAGGCTATTTCTTATTAGTAATGCCATTTCAGTTGTTTGCTTTTTTTTAATTTATGGAAATTTCTTTTCCATAATCACAAAGAGGATTTTCATTGCACTTCATTCTACTTCTCACCTTTACCAAAGTAATACTGAATCTGAAAATATGTTTGCTTGCAAACCAGAGCACCCTTTATAATGTCAGAGAACGGTCCTTGTATGGCCAGGCTTGACCCCTAGGTGTATTAAATCATTAGCAGTGTCCATATGAGCAGGGTGCACACTTAAGATGGCAAGGCGACATGTGTTTGTCTCCCTTTAACCTTGTCACTGTTGTTAACTTGAAACAGCCCAAATTCTCCTTCATCACCTCCAACGCAGTCATCAGTGGCCTTCAAACACACTCTCTCAGAGTGGTATTGAGTTCATCCCACAATGCACCAGTTTTGGGACATTTCATCACCTCAATACAATGTCATGTGTGCCAGGCATGGGAACCCCGCAAAATCCCATTCTTACAGTATTGGTGGCGCTTTCACGTTACTTCCGTGTATTTTAATAAGTGATCACCCTTTCCAGGTTGTACAAATGGATAAGGTAAAATTTCTATTGTAAATAATATATAAAGGTACTTTAAGGATGTTTGTTGTCTTTGAATGGCATCATATTATGGGCTAGCTGCAATCTTGATCTCTGGTTTTAAACCCTAACACGTCCGACGACAATTAGCAACGATCAAGAAATTTTCATGCTGACTTTTGCTGGTTGGACCACAGGAGATAAAAAGGGTTTGACCCTGCTGCTAATTGCAGCTGTTCAGACGTTTTTCTCCCAATTAACCCATTGCTGCAAAAAGCCAGTGGGCTTGCTTTCCCCCTCAGAGGTCGCCTAACAAAGTGCTGGTGTGATGCGGCAAGTGTGAGATTTTGATACCAATCATGCTCCTGGAGGCTCAGGTTTTGTGGCAACCGTTCCAGAGCGGAGCTATCCATTATATTGATTGCTGACCTTGACAATACTAGTGATTTATTCCGTAAATGTTATCAAGGATTAGAATTGGCAATCTGGCACACCAATCCTTGCTGGTCTTGTGGTTATGACCCTCTGATACCAGTGGTCTCTCCCTGGTTCAAATCTCACTACTTACTGCCTCTTTTAAAATAAATAAAATTTTCATTATTTTTTAGGTAGAGGAAAAATTCTAAAGTCTAAGGAAAAAATAAATAGCTGCCGTACTTTGAGTTTATTGAGGGAGACATGCTCCTGGAGCATGGGTGGTGGTCAAAAACTACTGTGTGCGTGTGATGCATTTGGCTCTGAGAGATACAGCCACCATTTGGACTCCATCCCGGCCATTGTGCACTATTCCCCTAAAGTACTTCCGAGTCTTTACCGAACATCGAGCGTACGTTTGACCTTATCAAAGCCAGAACAAAATTTTTTAGGGGAGGAGGACAATTTTTTTCAAAAGGGGACTTTACTCAAAAATGCAAAGGGGTGGGGGGGGGGGAGGAGGGTGCCAAATTTGGCAAAGTTTTGACTATTTGGGACCTTTTTCTAAGCTCTTTTTGATAGGAGTAGGTTTGGGGGCTTTTTAAAATTTGGGGGTGTTCCCCACCACCCCTTCCATAGTTACAGCCGCCTTCCCAGTTTGGCAGAGGTCCAATTTGGTGCACCAGAAGTAACCGCTAATGAGTGAAATATGCTAACTTCTAAAACCGATGGGCCAGCTTTAACCTCATCAGGAGGGATGGCCGAAACAATTGCATGCACTGCTGGGTACAACGTGTCCTCAGGAGACCCATTGCTGCTACTGCCAGTGAGATTTTAATGCTTTCCACGAAATTTTCGGCAAAAACAAGCATGCTTATGCTAATTTCCGGTCGTACATCTAGAGCTAAGAATGTTTTCATTATGAGTCGTACGTGGGTCGGGGGAACGTGTGCATCATTGATGTTTTGTTTTGCAGTATGAATGCAACTTGACGTGATGAAAAATGTTTGGAGAAATGTAGAGATAGGTTAATGTCATGAGTAGCACAAATATAATTAGGGGCCCATTGCAATAAAGTAACATGTGTGGGCACAGTGAGACGCCTGTTTAGTTTCATTTCACTAAAAATAATTGTTTTATAAAAGTAAAGGGGGGTTTGTTTTTTTTTTTTTTTTTTTTTTTTTTTTTTTTTTTTTAATGGATTTCTTTAGTTTTTGTCTTATTTGGTGGGTACATCATTCAGTGTTCAGACCACAATTACTTTCCAATGATCCCAGGCATTCAAGGCCGATTTGGGACAGCCAGGGGTTTCCCCCCTGCTCTTAACGAAAGGCTGCGATTACATTACAGGCATGATTCTCCATGTACAGGGGCCAACGGTTAACGCCCGCGAAGGATGGGGTATTCTCATGGTCACTTTGCCCAAGTTACAAATGAACCACTGGGAGAGCGGACTTCCGTTTAATCATAGTCCGTATACATATCCAAATCCAGAATTTAGTAAAAAAAATCATCAAAGGTATTATTTTTGGTACTTGTATGGATACATGTATGCGAACATAACCTGCAAGTGGTTGGCTTGAAATTTGTAGAAATGTTTAATTGTATCACAGTGCTCCATACGCTATTGTACTGTAATTTCTATACGTGCTATCAAAATGCGACATTTAAGATCAAAACAGCCTTTCCCGGTGAATTTCAATGATTTAAGCGTGATAGTGTGCAACACGACAATACATTTTGACCTCAACACAAACATTATTGATCGTTGTTTATTCGACCGGAGCTAACCCACAATCAGTGTGTAGTGGAGAGATTTGAAGAGCCATCGCTGGTATGTCTATTTGCCGGAGACGTTATGACAAATTTCCTCAAATACATTAAAGAAGTATAGGATTGTACACTTTTCCCTGATTTGTAAGTTAAAAAGTTGGCATTTACACATTTTTTTTTGTTATTTACTCGCATTATCCCTGCTAATTCCCTTTAAATTTTACAAGTTTTTTTTTTGATATTTCAGTTTTTCTAGCCTACTCATAAATATTGTCCAATTATCAATAAAATTAAAGGTCGATCTAGTGTCATATGTAGATGGATGGAATTTGAGGAAGTAGAACTGCAGTGAGTAAAAAAAATCTCACCTTGTTGTAAAATTTGAGAGTGCCCTTCCACCAGCCACTTTCACCAAATCTTCAAATGTTCCTTAAAGAGTGCGTGTTCCGATTGTCTTTGGGACCCCCTCCCCCCTAATTTACGGAGGTAGTATAGATTTTGATACCAGATGAAGGCCCTATGATTATCATTGTCATCCTGAAATTAGCTTGAATCCATTTCCTTCCCAAATATAATCAAAAAAACTGTCGAATTAATGGTTAACCATTTTTCAATTATTAGCACAGTATTGAATAGCGGCTTTGCCATGTGCATTATCATTCTACCATCTGGTATTGATGGGCAGGTAGGTTCCATAAGGTGACACCATTCTTTCTGACACCCTTATGAATCGGAAACAGTAATGGAATAAAACACATGGTTTCACCTGATGGGGCCTATGGCAAGTGCCAGGCTCTCATATCAAGTAGAGAACACAATAGACATAAATCGGAACAAGCCACTTTAAAGGCCCTTGAGGCTAATTTGGGGCTTTTAAATTCGTTTTTTAGGTTCAAGTTGTCCTTAAAAATATATTGTGTACTCTTTGACAGATCTATCAAATTCAAATGGGTGCAAGCAAGTGACAGACCAAGTGTTGGCACAGCTAGATTCCTGCCATGTAAGTTACAATCAATTGTCATCAACGGTTGCCAAGATTACAGGTAATGATCAGGGGTGTCCGCCAATCCCACATAATGCCTTGCACTGTACCTAACCTATACTTTCCTCGCTGCCAATGTAAGCTACAGTCAATTGTCATCAACGGTTGCCAAGAGGTTACAGGTAAGGTCCATGGGAAGAGAAGATACCAGTAGCTTCCCACCATGCAATGCTTCCATTGCTCTTCCGTTGGAAGTTTTGTACAGGGGCCATGTGGCTCGTAAGGATTGAATAGCTCTTAAAATATGCATTTTGTGATTCAGTACTGTCATTTAGCTGTTTCATCACTAACACCCACATCAGTACCTGTACAAAACCATCCATTGGAAGCAATGCATTGTGGGAGCTATTGAAATCTTCTCTTGGTCAGGGTGGGTATAAGCCAATCCCATAATGCATTTGCCTGTAACCTATATCTTTCCTGCCAATGTAAGCTACAGTCAATTGTCATCAACGGTTGCCAAGAGGTTACAGGTAAGGTCGGGGGTTGTAATCCAATCCCTAAGCAGTGCACTGTACCTATACTTTCCTGCCAATGTAAGCTACAGTCAATTGTCATCAACGGTTGCCAAGAGGTTACAGGTAGGAAGGGGGGTTGTAAGCCCATCCCATAAGGCAATTGCACTGTACCTATACTTTCCTGCCAATGTCAGCTACAATCAATTGTCATCAACGGTTGCCAAGAGGTTACAGGTAAGGCAGGGGGGTTGTAAGCCCATCCATATGCATTTCACTGTACCTATACTTTCCTGCCAATGTAAGCTGCAGTCAATTGTCATCAACGGTTGCCAAGAGGTTTACAGTAAGGTCATTGGGGTTTTGTAAGCCACTCCCATAATGCATTTCACTGTACCTATACGTTTCATGCCAATGTAAGCTAACAATCGCATCAACGGTTGCCAAGAGGTCACAGGTAAGGTCCGGGGTGTAGCCAATCCCGATAAGTCATTGCAATGTACCTATACTTTCCTGCCAATGTAAGCTATAGTCCGGAACAGCATAAGGCGACCAATTGCGCGTCTGACGTAATTTTGACGGTGCAGAACGAAGTCGGCCTTGAAGATAATCAGTGAACTTTAAACCTATTACAGAAAATTGACTTACGTAAAGTATTGTGTCCGTTAGTCAAAACCCGACTCAAATAAACATTTTTTGACATTTTAAACATAATTTTGTTCGACAGCCTCCGCCCATACTACAACTCATTCAAACTCAATCCAGTCCTGCGCCGCGCTGATTGAACAAACCTTGACATAACCGCAATTGGTCGCCTAATTCTGTCCTTGACATACCATCATTGTCATAATGGCTGCAAGAGGTTAACTGTAAAGCCCCAAGTTTTTCCCTCTTTGCGGAATTCCCCGCAAATTTCGCGGAAATTTGAGGTTACACGCGGAAAAATTCAAGTTTTGAATGAAGAAGAAAACATGTCAAAAAAGTAAAATTACTTCACTTTCCTTATTAAGTAAAACACTAAGAATGAACAATTATTCAAATATAAACAAAATGAGCAATGTTTTAGCATGCCATGACCCCTATCATCTCCAAATTCCCGCCTGGTGTTTAGAATTCTGATAGATCATCGGAAAATATATCAAAGACGATGCTACACAAGCTCCTCGCGATCTTCTTTGACTGTACATTGCGATCACGATGACCCGACTCCATTTTGCTTCCGAATACTCAATGCTGCAAGATGTGCTTTGCGCAGTTCGCACCGCTAAAAATAGAATCGTCGGTATGTTTACAAAGACTATACACGTGTACGGTGAAACTGACTCACTGGATGTGTTTACTCGGGTGTCAAGGCCGATTTGTAATTAACAATGAAATTATGCCTTTTAAATGTGCCGCGGCGTAAGTCTGCACCTAGTACAAGCTTTGTACGGTAAGCGTGATTTATGTACTGCATATTTATCCGGGTCATCGATCGCGATTTTGCAAGGTTACTGTAGCTTTGTGTGGAGTTTAGAAGGCTCAAATACACACTTCAAGGCAATAGCTAAAATGCGGAAAATTGCCATTTTCGGGAAATTTACAAAGCGGAAAAAGCGGAATTTTTGCCATTTTTTAAAGCGGGAAAATTGGGGCTTTAGGTAAGTAAGGTCAGGGGGGTGTAAGCCAATCCCATAATGCCGTGCCCTGTACCTATATTTTCTGCCAATGTAAGCTACAATCAAGTTGAACATTTATTCATTTTCTAATAATGTGCACCCCTTTCATGTGGGGACAAAGCTTTTCTGGTTAAAATAATTGTTTTAATGTAGTGCAGGAAAGTACTCCCCCAGGTCTGGAGCATGAATATTAATAAGCGAAATCCGCAATTAAAGAGTTGTTATGCATTGTGGGAAGGTTTTGCGACTTTATAACTCCTGACCTTTGACAAATCAAGATTATGGTTTTGAATAATTATGTGGTTTAGAACCTTATTCGCATATAGGGTCCAATGAAGGAGAGGTATATATGCCATAAATTATTGAAAGGAGTACAAATTGTTTTCAATTTTAAAATATCTAAAACTATCTTAGACTGTTTTTCAAAATTACCAAAAGGAGCAATTTTCCTGAAATATTGACGGTTCAAAGGTCAGGAGTCCCTAAAAATATTAACCGGAATTACAATTCGATTTGGCTTATTAAAAGGCCAACATTGTATCATGTACCATATAGCCTATAACAGTGCCTGATACTTTCAATTCTTTATACAGATGTTGGTTTGCAGACCCTTCTCAGTCACAGAATGAAATACAGCAAATTACATCTAAAGAAACTTACCCCATCTGACTGGCAAAGGTCTTGAGGCAGTGTCATCCCCTAAGCTGGAAGAATTTACTTGTTTAAATTGTGCTAGTATCAGTGATAGAGGTAAGTAGTAGAGATTAATCGATATTGGTAGTGGACATATGACTGGGGGCCCGATTTTGCAAAATCGGCAGAAAAATAAACATATCAGCACAATATATCATAGCCTGCTGATTCACAGCAATGTATTGAATGAAAGCAAGGGACCAAGTATTTTTTTTTTTTCCATTTTTTTAAGTAGAAAAACAAGACAAGGAGCTTATCAAAAGGTAACCACCCTTATCCTCCCATTCCTCATTGTAACCTTGTAGCAAATGTGAACCATACAGATTTATTAATTATAAGCATCATTGCATTCTAAGTTTAAAACTTTGAACGCAGTGCGAACTTTAATTATATGGGGCATATCATTGATTGTTCGGTGGATCGTCCATCGATCGGTTATCTCTAGTATTAGATGAACTTCATATTTTAAATCACCATCTGATCTGACATAATGAGGTCTTGAATCCAATGTATCCTCCATTTTTAAAATAAATGATGGTCATGATCATGGATTTAGTTTGCCCAATATCTCCTAGCTCCTAACGTTCTTTGCATGACCAAATGCCCCATTACTACAGCCTGTCCTCAAAAAAAGTGGGATCAGTTAGAAAAAAAATTGGTAAATTAAATTTCAAAATTAAGTCATTCTTTTATTTGGCATAATATTAAGAACAGAGACCAGGCCCTTTTCCAATGATGTTTGTTGTCATCTCATTTGCTTTTTGTCAACCAACTCCAGAGATCTAATCAAATTTAGTGGCTATATAATACCAAAATCGATTTGTCACTTTTATCATTGGCAAGAGGTTGCTTCGCCCGTTATGCCTTGCTGTCTGGAAGCTCCAAAAGATTGCAACTTGACAAAAGAAACAAAACACAACGATTAAGTACAAAGGAAGTCTAGTTTTAATGACAACAAGGTTTTTAATAGCAACATCAATCAGTCATGATAAATATCTTTTCATAAATTAATAAACATGCGTAGGGTAAACTAACCGGCTCACGACGGTCCTAGAACCCCAAATCAAAGTGTTGGTAGGAATTTGCGTTTCATGATATTTATAAGACGCATGAAACTCTCCTCCTCCAGGTTGCTGTATGCAGCGGTACCTCACGTAGGTTCATTATGTCGACATGTTATTCACTTTTATCTTAAACCCAGAACTTATACTGATCATAACTTCCACATTACGCGTAGCTTTTTTTTGTATCTTTTATAGAGTTTTTTTATGAAGTTAAAGTAAAAATCCCTTTTTAAAGAATTTCATTCTGTTCAAGTGTGAGTAACTTCTGTTTAACATATTTGTTCACACGTTTTCACTCAACCAAAAGTGGCACAAACTCGATTTTGTGTGGTTTCCGCAGTAAACTGGAGTTATCTCTCCTATTAAACATCAAATTGATGCCACAAAATCCTGGAAAGCCTTGGTCTTTTCACCTTTAAGTGATGTCAAAATGACTTACTTATGTTGAAGATATAATATGAAAAAAATTGGTTTTTGATTTTTTAGGTTTTTTTAATTTGCAGTTTGAATTAAAATGCAATATGCAATTTGCTTAGAGCTAAAAAGTGAATCACTAAATGCCAGATATGCATGCATATGCAACTTTTTTTCCTGCCTGCATTTATTTACCTGTTTTAAATAACTATTCCCATCTCCCTAACCCTGCTCAAGAGACATGGAAAGGCAATATATTTAAATATGCCCACCCTTTAATGCCCTACAGGCATAGAAAGACAACTAATGAACCTATTAATTCGAAAAAAAAAAAAAAAAAAAAAAAAAAAAAAAAAAAAAAAAAATAAGAGGGGTTTGGTCGACAGGCAAGGAAAAGGTACTTGGTTTTTTCTTTGTTCCCTAAAAGGTCAAATCAATAATGTGCAAGGACAAACACAATGAAGCCTCTCAGAGGGTTAGGGTTAATTTCCGCTAACCCTTATTTAGTTATGCGAAGACCTTTTTTTATGTTACCCGGTGTGAGTGCCCTGGTTACCAAGAACCCAAAACCTCTCCCTACTAACTAGGCTTTTGTTAAAAATCACTGATGAGGTCATCCCTTATATTGCACAGTGCCTTGGACCAAGATTGGTAATGTAGATTGATCCTACCATTAATTGGATTGTCACTTTTCACAGCTGGGTACATGGGGTAGGACTGCCAACATTAACAAGGACATCGAATTTCAAACGGGGCATCAGGCCATTCCGATGTGTAACCCGAGTCACTATAAGTCTTTTACAAGACTTAATAGGCAGTCAAAATAGAATAGTGCTGCCTTAACCTGCACACACTAATTGCAACGAATCAATTGCAACAGAATTGTATTGAGACTACCTTTAAAAACAACAAATCAAAAGTCTAGCTAAATCAAGGAGTGGAACATTATTTTAAGGGGGTAAGGTTTAATACAAAACAGGGGTCAAAATATGAAAGTATCAAAACGCTTCGCAAAGTATGCCAACGTGTTTGTAACATTTCCAGGATTAAAAAAAAGGTATAGTTTGCCATATCTGGTCAGTTTGTAGTCAATATTATGAGTCAAATAGTTCAAGGTCACAATGGGGGTAAATTTTCAGATATATCCGTTGTTTATAAAATGATGTCAAATTGTTCGTCTAATGGACAGAACCCGAAAATATCCTGGTTGCACCATCTATAAAATATTCGTTGCATAATTTGAACCAAAAATGTGACTGGCTAGGTTCTATGGGAGGTCACGAGTCATAGCTCTGTAATTCTTTATAGAAATTCAAACAAAGAATCCTATTTACATTTATTTATCTAGTGGGACAAATTTAACAGATTACACCCAGTCCGATCAAATCGACGCCTTCTATGAATTTTCCCCCAGGATGACCTTGAACTGTTATGAGCCTATTGTACTAAATTACTAACGCGTGATAGAGGGCAAACGATAAACCTTTTTTAAACCTTAGGAGTATCCAAATAAATTGGTACATCATTTAACTCAGTCACACCATCTAATTTTTTAGCCCCTGTACAAACGTTGTACAACGTTGGCCCCTTATTTCTATACATGTTTCAACTAGGTTATTTGGTATGAACTTTTAATATATTATTTTTGGACTATTTCAGAGTATATTACACCAAAATTGTTTCGTTGCAATTTGTGTGGGGTCAAATCTACAATTATTGGACTATACGTAGGAGTGGTCGCTCTATGTCACAATCAGACGTTAGCAGCTATGTGACTAAAGGCATAATCTGGTCACAAATATTTAATCTAAATGACTGTTGTTGCAGCAGTGGGTTAATCCACTAACCCCCAAAGTATTTTGAAGTCAATAATTTATTCCGATTCCTAAATTATCATTATATTACTAAGATCTATCGATCGAACTAAGGATTAAGAGGAGATTTTGTAATGTAACTGAGGCAGAGACTGCCATGGTAAATGCACGTAGCACGAAATCCCCAATGCCCAAATCGAGCAGGTCATGTCCTACCCCCCTGGCTTGGGTATATGCCCTATGTTTGTCTCCTGTGTGCATGTACATTTATCGCCACAAACTATTAGTGATCAAACAAGTTCTAATACTGTGATCTGTGTTATATTTTGTCATTATTTCCCACTTTGGAAAGCACAAAAATTTCCAAGACTTTTCTGCATTGACTATGCAAAATGATATATTATGTAAATAGGTTGTTTACAATTAAATTTGTTTTAGAAATAGGAGGGTTTATTTTTTAGGTTAAACATATTAAATCTCTCATTAATGCAGGCATTAGTTTGAATTTTGAACAACCCTCAAGCGGAATGTATCCTCGCTGCGTGAAAACTAATCTACTAGATTAGTTTATGGTCAAGCTTCCACGCATCAAGGATACATTCTGCGTTAGGACTTCACTTGAAAAACAATGATGGCTGTTAAGGCTTTAATGTCCAATCGACGCCCAGTCGATGTTCAATCAACGCTCAATCGATGTTCAATCAACTCCCAATCGATGTTCAATTGATGCTGATGAAGCATCAAGCCTTGAGTAGGGTTGATTCAAACTCATTCCTGCATAAGTGGGGGAATTTACTTGGCCTGATTTTTAAAAAAAAGTAGCTAGCAAGTTGTTCGTTTTTTTGTGCCGCCTGCCCTAAGGCAGGAAGACACATAGGGATCACTTTGTCCACTGTAGTTGTTGTTGTTGTCTGTTGTTGATGTCTGTTGTTGTGAAAAAGGGTTAACATTTGCCTGTAATATCCACATACTTTGATAAATTTAAACCAAACTTGGGTCACAGGTGTAACATGGCATCCCCCATTTGTTGATGAGGTCAAAGGTCATATACTGAGGTCAAAGGTCATGTGAGGTCAAGTTGTAAAATAGGCTGAAAATGTAAAATTGACCTCATTTGAAATTCAATTGAACCAAACTTGGTTTATGGAGTTTACATGCAAACCCTCATTTGTTTATGAGATCAAAGGTCACATATCAAGGTCAAAGGTGATGTTAGGCTTATCATTCACAAACCGCGATGGCAGGCGACACAAGCGGTCTGAGGACCGATGTATTTTGTTGTTGTTTTGTAATTGAAAAAAATTGAAAATTAACACTCAAACTTGTTTATTAATAGTTGCATGTTTGCACAGTTCCCCCAAACTGCCCACATTTTGTAAAAAAAAAATTAACAAATAATATACTGACAAACAACTCCTTTACCTTGGGCTCATTACATTTATATGATTGAGATGTGCATTTCTTTGCTTAGGTCCATCTAGACTTGGGATGTCTACAGACTCTTAGCAATGCAAGTGTGGATGTCTTAGCACAACATTGCCCTAACATCAAAATGTAAGTCGTTCACGTTAGTACATTGAGGGCTAATCCAGGTTTCCCGAGGAAGTCGCCCTCACTTTTTCTAACAATTCACTTTTTTTGTATATTATATTTTATATTATATATGTTTCATCTTGTATTTTTGTGTATATTTGCTGAATAAATTGAACTTGAACTTGTTTTTATTGATACTAATCATTGTGTGAAATAGCTAACTTCAAATTGATGTCCTTCATATAGAAAATCACAGCTTTGTAATAAAATTCTGGATCTTGAATTTTATTATACATATCGTATGGGACTGTTATAGTACACATAAAGGTTTACCGCATTAACCCTTACGCCATGAAATCTCACAAAACACCACAGCACTGAGCGGGAAAAATGCACGAACTACAGGGTGTAGCAATTGCGTCATCAAGAAAAGACACATATTGTAAGAGCGTGGTATCCCCGGTCATGGGCTTGGGGCTCGAAGGCCTGTGGTTCGAGGCCCACCCAAATCTCCCACTTTTCTACTATTTCCCTCTCCACTATTCCACTATTTCCCTCTCCACTATTCCTTCACCCCTTCCCAGGACATAGGCTAGAAACATATGGCATTAGGGTTAATAACAGCTGTTTTTTTTCATAAACAGTAAGTAGCTAACCCTCAAACCACAAAATCTCACAAAACACCACAGCACTGAGTGAGAAAAATACATCCGTATGTAGTGATTGAGTCATCAAATGAAGACACATATGGCCCCAACTTCATTGTAGCGTGGTATCCCCAGTCATAGGGTTGGACCTCTGGTTCAAGTCCCACCACTTTCTGCTTCTCCACTCCTGCTATTGCTTCACCATTACTGGTCATAAGCTAGAAACAGATGAGGCATTAGGGTTAAAATGAAAAATATCCTATTTATTTCTAACTTTGGAATTGAACAGTTTAGGTGACTAATTTTAGTTGACCTTTTTTATCCCCCTGGCTTGAAAAGCAGAGGGGGATATTGTGAGGGCGCGCATGTCTGTATGTATGTGTATGTGTGTTCCAGTTTGGTTAGCTTTTCTAACCAAGGTTAGGTTTTCGTTTTTCAGGTCTCCTTCGAAAAGTTCAAGTCTGATTGAAACCAGACTTGGGGCTAAGGTGCAATAGGGGTTCCCTCATATGAGCATGATGTCAAAGGTCATGGACCAAGGTCAGAGGTCATCTGAGGTCATGTTCCATACTGCCAACTTGCCAGGGGGATGACGCAAGTTTACTTGTAGTATTTTTAATTAATACAAACAAAATATATTTTGAAATCCCTGAAAATATTATAATAGATATTATAGCACAAGAACTGCAACATTTTTGAAATTAGTTAGGCAGGAGTTGTCAGTGTTTTATTACTACTTCATAAGGCCAAGAAAAAAAATGTTTGATTGCCCTTTCCCGACCGACCCAAAAAATCAAAAAATCCGGGTCGCGTTTTTTTTTTTTTTTTTGAGAGTGGAAATTCTCTATTTTGAAAAGTTTATGGACGTGAATCACTTAATTTTTCTAAAATGTTGTTTTAATAACGATGAAAACTTGATATATACCCCTCCAGGTCGTAGAATATTGCCCATCTGCAGCCCGAATCATAGACATGATAGAGTTTGTGTCTAAATACGTCTGACAGTCCAGTACAAACGCTCAATCGAGCGATATCGCCTCATTTCAGTGGTGATGTCGCTAAATACGGCGAGATTTGCTATTTATTTCTGTTACATGATCAGTTAAAAGTTGGGATTTTTTAGAAAAGAAAATCACACTTTGAGATACACACCATCGCCAGAAAATCACCCAGTTCCATCGGCTTCAGGGAAATTCCCCATTTGCCATCTTGAAATATAGTCCAGAAATGAGTGATGAGTAGACTTGCATACGATTTGTGTCCAATTATAGCCTCATCTTTAGGATACAAGGGTTTAAAAACAGCAACTTTTCCATAAAAACTGACAGAAGAATTTGACATCGCGGTGCGTATTAATCTGAAATGTGAAGCTTTCTGGCTTCTGCACCTGCGCAGTAAGGCCGAAATTTTTTGCGCGCTGCAGTAAAGCAAATTGGCGATGCACATCCAACATAGTATTTGCAAGTAATCCAGAAGCTTTTTGAGTACGATTTATGCACTTTCCAACTTGATTTTACAAAATCATTACTGACGGATTAAAAGGTGATATCATGTATTATATACGTCATTCATATATTCTGTCATTGATTGGTTAAAAGTGGACTCACATTATCAAGATATAACATACCTGCGCAGAACAAGACATTTACATTAAGGCTCTCAAAAGAACTATTTACGGCTCTGAAAAGAACTATTTACGGCTTCCAAAAAAGACTATTTACGGCTTCCACTTTTAGCACAATGTCAGCCCCGTGTTAGCATGATGCATCAAAACAAATTGTCAACATGGATACACGCGAAAATGCAGTGAGTGACGGTACGGCTACCAAATCCCAAGATTTCCAGCTGTTAAGTGATCAAGAAATGACATGAAAGTGTGAACACTAAAAAGCAGATTAAGAACAGCCTGTCCCTGTTAGTTCTGTAAGTAGGGTGACGACACCACTGCAATATTTGACTGCCGAGGCGGTAGGCATGGTCATGTTGGTATGGCCTAGGCGAAATTCCAATTTTAACCTCATTGTTTTAATAAAATCTTTTAACCAATCAATGAACATGAATTATGATGACGTATATTACAAACAAATATAGACTGCCTTTATTCGAGCCGCCTGTTAAAACTATGGTCCCTCGGTGACTGCAATAGAGTGCTATTTTGCCTCGGGATGCCCCTCAGCAACATAGCACTATTGCAGTCCCGTGGGTCCATAGTTTTAACAAGAGTCTCTCATGTCAGTATGATCTTGTATACTTAAGCGACAAAGTTTTTTAACCAAATGGTGGTGTTGATTTTTATGGGGAATATCGCCGATTCGCCGTAGACAGTCAACTGGGCGATCACCCAATTGCTCTATAAATAGCCAAACGGTTTCAATGGACGGTTTGTGCACATATCAGTGAAAAACAACCAGGTAAAAATATGACAAAATATACATATTACATCGAAATAAGTTAAAATCAAATTTGATTTACAAAAATAAATAAATAGAATCTTGTTTATGTTACAAATAGAGATTATGAAGAAAAGGTTTGGTATTTGGGGTTTACTTCATTTCGCTGAAATTCATTCATGCATGAACTTGTCGGTAGAGTTTCAAAACAACAACATGGTGGTGTGTACGCTGTTTCGTATACTGCTGTCAAGGAAACTCATATTCTGTGACATTTTGCAGACATTTAAGGGTCTGTTGATGATTTTGCAGTGTCCTTAAGTGAAATCTGTATGTATTGGCCCATGGCACAATGTTGCAGACAATGAAACAATTCGTGTCATTCACGATTTAAGCTACTGTACAATACAGACATAGGCCTATACATGTACAAAAACCAGGCTTTGCATAATCTTACTGGAAATATTCTTATTCCTTAAAAAATATTTTAAAAAAAAATCAAGCGACCTACCGACCCAAATTTTTTTGGAGGTGAAAGGGCAATCAAACAATTTATTTTTCTTGGCCTAAGTTGGGTCAAAATTGATATTTCAGTTTTTAAGGACATCACAGAGAATCACTTCCAACTTGTTGTGAAATTGC
The DNA here is from genome assembly GCA_023653785.1 of Ophioderma brevispina. Classification (NCBI taxonomy): domain Eukaryota; kingdom Metazoa; phylum Echinodermata; class Ophiuroidea; order Amphilepidida; family Ophiodermatidae; genus Ophioderma; species Ophioderma brevispina. Next base: position 15,353 of record JAMKCH010017156.1, read on the forward strand.
CAGTCTCGTATTTCCACCTTAGGGCGCCTTTAAAGTTTGTACAGGGTTCAAATGTACGACGCTGACAATTTCACAACAAGTTGGAAGTGATTGTCCGGGATGTCCTTATACCTATAAAACCGAAAAATCAATTTTGACCACAAAACATGAAGTAGGAGACAACCGCCCCCAACTAAATCTATGTTCTCTATTTTCCTTTTTCAGATTGATACTCCAAGGATGCAATAGAATCACCGGTGAATGCCTAGAAAATGTAAGGAGCAAAATAGGTCTTTTGTATGTACATGCTGCCCAGTATAGGGATGTTCTTCTGTGTTATACATGCATTTATCACTGTGACCAGCGGAACACTGATTCACTATAGATAATAGAAGTGATGAATAATCAAATTGTTGGAAGTCTTTTATCTCATGGTTGCCCCAGACAAGATAAACATGTTAACCCTGAACATAATGGCCTACTGTTTCAACATACTTGTGTACATTTCCATGGCATTGTGATGTAATGGTCATGGGTATGTGGCATGGTCTAGCAGTTAGCAAGCTTACCTCTGGAGCAAAGGGTCCTGGGTTCGAATCTCAGTGGGACCACTTGCTGGATTTAATTCGGGAACTCAATTTGGGATTTAATTTGTATAACAGATATTGATTAAAACCTGAATACCATTCTCTCCACGGTTCATTTGCAATGGGCAAAGGAACCATGAAAGCTTGCACTTCCCATCCGGTGTGTGTTTCATATAGTATGTTTGAATGTTGCAATATGGCGCTGTTTAAGCTGCTGCCTCCAAGTTGCATTGTTTCTGTCTAGTAATTATTAAGTTGTAAAGTCTCTAGTAATTTGGCCTACAGGCCACGATTTGAGATTAAAATAAACCTTGATTATTTTATGGGTAGTGCCCCACAAGTTCGGTCATGGCCCCCAAAATGGTGACCTCACATGACCTTTGACCCCATTTCAAAATTTTCACCATTTTTTCCACAATGGCAAACACATGTGTTTGGGGAATATCGAATTTTTTAATTCCAGAGGATCCTACTTTGATTGCTTTCAGTTGTTGTCACATTACAATCTTATAAGTTCCTACTTGATTACTTTCAGTTATTCCCACAGTGCAATCATATACAGAATCTAGATCGGTCATTCTGTCATAAGATCCTACTTTGATTACTTTCAGTTCTCACATTGCAATCATATACATACATTTGTAATCTAGATCGGTCATTCTGTCATAAAATCCTACTTTGATTACTTTCAGTTCTCACATTGCAATCATATACATACATTTGTAATTTAGATCTATCCTTCTGTCATAAGATCATACTTTGATAACTTTCAGATGTTCTCACAGTGCAATCATATACATGTACATAATCTAGACCTGTCATTCTGTCACAAGATCCTACCTTTGATTACTGTTCAGTTCTACATTTTCAATCATATAACCTACATTTTTAATCTAGATCTGTCCTCCTCTGTCATAAGATCTACTTGTTTACTTTCAGTTGTCTCACCGTTGCAATCGTAAATACATAATCTAGATCTGTCCTTCTGTCATAAGATCCTACTTTTGTTTCTTGTAGATGGTCTACTATGCAATCATATACAAAATTAGATCTGTCTTTCTGTCATAAGATCAAACTTTGATTACTTTCAGATTTTCTCACAGTGCAATCATATACAGAATCTAGATCTGCATTCTGTCATAAGATCCTACTTTGATTAGCTTTCAGTTCTCACATTGGGCAATCATATACATATATGCCCTGGAGCTAGCACCCATTTGTAAACACTCTCAATTACAAACGGTTTGAGTGATTACATTAAATATTTTGGACAGACTGACAGAAACCCCGAAACGTGATTCTTAAGTGCCGGCAATTGGTGCCTTCAGGAAGTGGTGCCAACCCAAAGTTTGTACAGGGGTCAAATTTGTAAATTGATCCAATCATGTGTAAAAGCACACCATGTTATGTGTCTAACCATAAGGATTCAGAAAAGGTATAGTTTGTAATATTTAACAGCCTAAGTTTTCAGAGTTATATGGCTAAAAACGCAAAAATCAATATAAGGGTCATTTTCAGTTGAACAGGGGGTCAAATTTTTAAATTGCTCCAATTGGATAAAAAATTGTGCAAATATTGGTGGTTCATAGGATTAGGAAAATAAGAATAGTTTTGACTGTACTTAATGCTTAGTTTCCGATGTAGGGGGCACGAAGGTCAACGTCCATTGGCATTCAATGGGGCTTGTATCTTGTTACCCCCCTACTTCCTTATCAATCATTTGAACACTCAATATTCCTTCATTTTTATCCATGAGTCCACCAATAATTTGCACCTATTTTTTTGTTTTTAAGATTATGTAGCAATTTTAAAAATTTGACCCCTGGTACAACTGGAAATTGACCCTTTATTGATTTTTGATGTTTTTAGCCTATAACTCTGAACTTTCGGGTGTACATCTTAACAACTATACCTTTCTGATCCTTATGGTTAGACCACATAACATGGTGTGCTTTTCAACATGTATTGGATCAATTACAAAATTTGCCCCTGTACAAACTTTGTTTTGGACCCTCCCTCTCCTTAATGGCACCACGCGCACTAAGGATCACGTTTCAGGGGTTTCTGTCAATCTGTCAACATATTTACTCACTCAACACCTTTGTACTTAGATGTGTTACAATTTGGCTAGCTCCTGGGTGTAATTGATATTTGGTAATTTAGATCTATCCTTCATGTCATAAGATCCTACTTTGAGTATTTTCAGTTGTTCTCACAGTGCAATCATATACAGAATCTAGATCTCTCCTTCTGTCATAAGATCCTACTTGATTACTTTCAGCTCTTCTCACATTGTAGTCATTTAGAGATCTAGATCTATCCTTCTGTCATAAGATCCTACTTGATTACTTTCAGTTCTCACATTTCAATCATATACATTTGTAATCTAGATCTGTCCTCCTTCTGTCATAAAATCCTACTTTGTTTACTTTCAGTTATTCTCACAGTGCAATCGTATACAGAATCTAGATCTCTCCTTCTGTCATAAGATCCTAATTTGCAGGGGTGCAAAAAGTTGTTCTTTCCTCAGGAGCAAAATGCAATGTTCACATAGGTACCTACAAGATTTTCAACCATTTCCTCGGAGCGGCGCTCCCAGCTCCCGCATTTTTTGCACCCCCTGCCTAATTTTATTACTTTTGGTTTTTTTCACAGTGCATCATATGATCTCTGCTGTCTAGATCCGACTTTGATTACTTTCAACTCTTCTCTTAGTGCAAGTAAGTATATACAGAATCTAGATCATGTACATGTCATAAGGATCATACTTTGATTGCTTTCAGCTCTTCTCATAGTGCAATCATATACAAAATCTAGATCTCTCCTTCTGTCATACGATCCTACTTTGATTACTTTCGGTTATTCTTACAGTGCAATTGTATACAAACTCTAGATCTTTCCTTCTGTCATTAGATCCTACTTTGATTACTTTCAGTTATTCTCACAGTGCAATCGTATACAGAATCTAGATCTATCCTTCTGTCATAAGATCCTACTTTGATTACTTTCAGTTGTTCTCACAGTGCAATCATATACATAATCTAGATCTGTCCTTCTGTCATAAGATCCTACCTTTGATTACTTTCAACTCTTCTCTTAGTGCAAGTATATACGGAATATAGATCTGTCCTGTCATAAGATCCTACTTTGATAACTTTCAACTTTTCTCACAATGCAATCCTGTACAGGATCTAGATCTCTCCTTTTGTCATAAGATCAAACTTTGATTATTTTCAGATGTTCTCATAGTGCAAGCATACACAAAATCTAGATCTCTCCTTCTGTCATACGATCCTACTTTAAACTTTCAGATCTCAAAGTGCATTCATATACAGAATCTAGATCCGTCCTATCATAAGATCCTACTTTGATTACTTTCGGTTATTCTTACAGTGCAATTGTATACAAACTCTAGATCTATCCTTCTGTCATAATATCCTACTTTGATTAATTTCAGTTGTTCTCACAGTGCAATCGTATACAGAATCTAGATCTGTCCTATCATAAGATCCTACTTTGATTACTTTCAGTTATTCTCCAGTCCACTCGGATACAGATCTAGATCTCTCCTTCTGTAATTAGATCCTACTTTGATTGCTTTCAGCTCTTCTCACAGTGCAATCGTATCAGAATGTAGATCTCTCCTTCTGTCATTAAGATCCTAATTTGATTACTTTCAAGCTAGTCTTCTCACAGTGCACTCCGTATACAGAATCTAGATCCTCCTTCTGTCATTAGAATCCTAATTTGATTAATTTCCTTTCTCACAGCAATCGTAAGTACAGATCTAGATAACTTCTCCTTCTGTCATAAGATCCTTGAGCCACTTACACCTGAAACTTCTTCCCAACAAGCATCCAACTTGGTCCTTGGAGTTCTACAAGTGGATGGTGGAAGCACTGCAAAGGCTCTGGCAGATTACCCAAAAGATTGGAAGATCTTCACTCTTTGTGTTTAATACTTGACAGGATGATATCCCCAAATGGTAAGACATGTTACCCATTCCATGGACGGGGGGGTAGAAGGATGCAGATGATGATGAAGAAGGTGTGCTTTGTGGATTAAAAAAGGTATGGCTATTTTTTGACAGTTTTAGCCAATTGGAAATGCCTTCTCATCTTTTCTTTTCTTCTCGATTGTCTGATAAATTCACTCGTCATCATTCTGTTGTCAATTTCCTGCCAAAGTCAAACCATTTCTTCTTCTACAACATTGGTAGTTATACACGTGACTGGTGGTTCCACATTTCAACTTTATAGCTGGTACCGGGATAGCATACTTTTATCAGCAGAGCTGCTCTTTAGTGCAACCTTTCTCATAATGTTCACATAGAAAGCTAAAATAAATATTAAAGAATAAAGATGATGTTTTGGGAACGGTTACTCTCTTTATTGACCAATTGAAACTAAGCGATGCTATTTATTTTAAAGCGGATGCATCGCCAGTCATAAAGAAGAAACTGGTTCCCACACTCACCCTTTTTATTTTCATTCTTAAACAATTAGGAGAACATTAGTTTAGACCTAGAGAAAACAATTTGTTTTCACAATAGAGGTCTTCTTCCCTCCCTTGGTGCAAAGGTGGGACCCCCCTCCTGTTGAAAACCACTTTTGCCATTGGATTTTTACCAAAAAACTCTGGTCCCCCCCCCACCTTGATGGGGTACATCACCACGACCACATAACAGGAACACCAAATTTTATAATGCAGCAACACTTTCTCAGCCCCAAATTGAAAATCACTTTCGCAAAGACTTTCCAGTTCCATAAATTTTGGCTCCTAATGAGTAGGACATAAATACACTTGCACCATTGCTGAAATTAAATTAACAATTACTCTATACAATTTAAGGGGCAAACAATTTTTGAATAGCGCCACTAATGCTTATTTATGCTACTTAGTATAAAAACGCCTGGCCACTTTTGAATTTTTTCCAAAATATGCAAACTGATATTTAGGCAAATTACTAAAATATTGTCACAAATAATTTAGTGTTTAAAACATGGCACAAATGAAAAATGAAATCCTGGGTCCTCATGGACCCCATTTAAAGTTTTCATTGTTTTCCATTTTGTGTATTGTGTTCTCTATCTTGATATGAGAGTCCCTTGCCTTGCACATACACCCTATCAAGTACCCCCCAGCCGTTGGAAACAACTTGCGGTTTTGTGGAAGACGCCATAATGCAGTTCAAATCCCTATTCAATACTGTGCTAATATTGGATGGTTCACCACTAAAAGGGCGGGTTTTTGTTTATATCTTGGGAATGAAATGATTTAAGGACTCAATTTCAGGAGAACGACAATGAGAAAAACGGCGTTTCATCACGATATCAAATCGATACTACTTTTATACTACTTCCGTACTACTTCCGGGTAATCGGGGGGTCCCAAAGAACATCGGAACACGCACCTTAAAGGCTGGTTATTTAGATCTTTGAATTATTCTAATTCTTTATAATTATTTTCAGATTTTTAAGGCAATTGGCAAGCAATTGATCAATGTGGATATGAGTGGGGTGTCCACACAAGCCTAGATTACCACACACTGAGCCACAAATCTTTACTTTATTGGCCCAGAATTGGAACCTCCTCTCCCTCAACCATATGCACCACTTTTTAAGGGCAACTGAACTCATGGAACTCCTTTCAGAGAGAGGAGGGCATTGCAAGCGGTGAATCTCCGATTTAGTGGATGCCGAGAGGTGAGGGTTAAATCAGGTGTATTTGAGTCACTCCCCCAATACACCAGTTTTGGAAATTTCCACTCAATAAGGTCATGGGAGCCTACAACCCTCAAAATCCTATTCTTAAAGGCTGACATCAGAGATTTCGAAATCTAATTATTTTAATAGAAAATTAAATATAGTCATCCTGAAGTAAAGATAGTCATCTATAATGTTTCATTCCAAGTTAGAGATGAATCGGTTTCCGTTTTCATGCAGTACACATTTATGCATGTATAACATTGCCATAGTTATATCTGGTAACAAAATTCCGGATCGGGAATTTTTAATAACAAGTTGGATTTTCTATATGAAGGACTTCGATTTTGATCTTAGTTATTTACACAATTATTAGTCATGGACTAGCATTAACTTACAGCAAAAAACACTATTGTTTGAAAATTGAGTGCGCCTCATCGGGAAATCTCTGAGTAAGCCTTTAACACTTAATACCCTGACTTCCACGCTCATTTTTATAGCCTCACACAGCGTTGTAATAACTTAAGGAGTTTTAGCATGATCGTGAAATGCCTTGTGCTTCTTAACTTTGGAATACGTGTTATCCCTAAGTACTGAAATGTGTTTTGAGAAGTGCAATATAGTAAAATAGGTGCAATATATTACCCTTCCTTGGGTTTATGCCAGGGAAAGGAACGATAGATGCAGTGTTTATTTTAATGAGGTTGCAATAGGAATACCAAGCTAAAAGGGGAGTTCTGTATATGTGTTTTGGTAGACTTGGAGAAGGCATTTTATAGGGTACCTAGGAAAGTGATGATTGGGCGATGAGGAATAGAGAGATACCAGAAGTATTGGTTAGCAGTGATGAGTTTGTATGAAGGAGCCAAAACGAGTGTTAGAGTGGGGTTGATTTGTCAGGGAGTTTGAGGTCAAATTGGGTGTGCCTCAAGGTTCGTACTTTCGCCATTGATTTTTGCAATTGTGATTGATGTTTTGGTCACAGAGAGTGCAAAAGAAGGTTTGCTGAGTGAGATGTTGTATGTGGATGACTTGGTTTTAATGATTGGGAGACATTGGGAGGACGGAGGGAGAAGTTTTGGAAATGGAATGAAGCTTCGGTAGTAAGGGGCTGAAGTAACCTTGGGAATACAAAAGTGCTGGTGAGTTGGGCGGGAGGGAGGTGGTAGCGAGTTAATGTTCGACCCATGTGGGGTAATTTGGGAAGGAAGAGAGTAAAAGCACATTCACATTGTGGTGTGAGACATGTGGGATATGGATCCATGGGAGATGCACAAAGATTAATAGAGTGACCCTAGTTTGGCAAGAGATCTTGTGTGTAGAAGATGCGAGAAAGGGAGCTGGAGGGATGGTTGAACATGGAGGAAAAGTTGTGTGATGGGGTGGAGTCAGTGAAGGAGTTCACATACCTAGTGATAAGGTTAGTTGGGGTGGTGGATGTGAGGGCTGTGACAGCGAGAGTGAGGTATGGGGGGTGAAGTTTAGGGAATGTGGGGGAAGTTGTTGTTTCATTGAAAAGTATGCCCCCCCCCGGGGGGGGGGGAGGGATCCTTTGAAGATGAAAGGAATGGTGTATAATACTGTTGAGATCAGTGATGTGTATGGGAGTGAGACGTGGTGGTCTGAGCGAAAAATGATAGGGATTTTGAGGAGGACAGAGAGAGCAATGATAAGAGCGATGTTAATTTGATGGACAGGATGAAGCCTGAGGACTGATGCAGATGTTTGGGTCGAAAGGCGGTGGACCGGTGGCGAAGGCGAATAGTGTACGGTGGTATGGGCATGTGTTGAGGAAGGATGACGAGCATGTGTTAAGAAAGGGCTTTTGAGTTCGAGATGACGTTTTGAAGAGGAGGGACGTCAAAGAAGACATGGAAGAAACAAGTGGAGGAGGAGAGTAGGAGGGTTGGGTTGATGAATGGAGGGAGGAGGATGCATTGAATCAAGTGAAATGGAAGGAGGATCTGGCGGTTTGCTGCAAATGTGATTGAATCCGGCCACCCCCTTTGACGGGACAAAACGATTTAAAACTTTGGTTTGTAGTAGTGTAATGCATTATGGATTGAATTCAAATCACCCCTGGGGTTAAATAGACCAAAGATGGGAAGGGATTTTAATGTCCCCAACTGCAAGGATTCATCTGAAAAATCAAATGCCTGCACTGGTCCATGTAAATGGCTAAGACAGTTGCCCACTCTAATTTGCCTTCAACAGTTTTTTTTCAATATCATTACATGCATCCAATATTAGCTCTTTTGCCTTGGATGTTTTGTTAATGATATCAATAATCTGTGTTCACTTCAGCTGAGACGTGTCCTTGGAGCATGTCAGTTTGCATGTCATAGACGTTGAGACGATATTACTGTCGGGAGTTCGCAGCGTCAGTGACCAAATCCTGGAGTCTGTTGCTAATAACTGTCCGAAGCTCAAAAGTATTTTCAGTTAAAAGCTGCTCTGAAGGTAGGTTACCTCTAAAAATGTTGTATTGCATAATACTTGGGAAAACTAGAGTAGGTTGGTCATTTACATATTTGATGAAATCACAGGTAGAAGCAGGGTTATAGCTAGGCTACTCTGAGTGCCGGTTGTAAATCTTAAAACTACTGCACTTAATTGCACTTATGGACAAACTATGAGTTTATTTGCCAATGATGTGGGAATTTTTCATTTCACTGAAGTCAAGTGCCGGTCTGCAACCTCCCAAATGACCTTCTGGGCCGCTTGGTGGGAGCAGTGCCGGTCATGGGCCGACCGCTGCCGACCAGCGTAGCTATATCCCTGGGTATAAGAGGTATGCATATGAGCTAATAAATACTACAATTTGGCCCTCTCTTAATTTGCCCCAAAAAA
>JAMKCH010017157.1:0-32149 GCA_023653785.1 Ophioderma brevispina
AACTCGCTAGTGGAAGCATAAAACATAGGCCAGGTGAAATTGGAGACCTCAAATTAGGTGTTTATTAGAGTGAATTCTTGCAATTTTTTTTAGTTTTAGGGAGGAGGATATGCTCCACTCCTATATGATGACATTATATCAGACGTGTGAACCAATGAATGAAGTTGGTAGAGCGCCTTGAACAAGGCTAACTGATGTAAAGTTATCCATCAAAAATATCCTTTTTCTAAAAGCATTAAAGGTGCAACGAGAGATTTCACATAACAGGTGTCCCAAAAAAATATAAAAATTCTGATTTTTGCACTAATGTAAAGCTTCTTATCAAAAATATCCCCATGTGAAAGGATTAAGCTTAAAAATATTTCTTTGGTACAAAAATTGTGAAATTTCTAATTTCGTATAGGAGCAAATACGAAATTCAGCCTATGTTTTATATTGAAATTAAGCAAATGAAAATCGCCTTTTGTTTTCACTTTCAAGGTATTTCCGTAACCAAACACAAGGTAAGAAATCTATTGGGGGGTGTCTTATCTATATGAAATCACTACATATGACACAATTTATGGGTGCCCAAAATCTCTCGTTGCACCTTTAAGCTGAGAATCTTTTCTTTGGTACAAAAATTGTGAAATTTCTAATTTACTATTGGAGCAAGTACTAAATTCAGCCTGTTTTATGTTCAAATATAAGCAAATCAAATTTACCTTTTGTTTTCACTTTTAAGACATTTCTATAGCCAAATACAAGTTAAGAAATATAATGGGTGTCTTATCTATATGAAATCACTACATATGACACAATATATGGATGCCTTGAAATCTCTCGTTGCACCTTTAAAGCCACAATCAGACATTTTTGTTCTAAATTCAAAATGCTCATTTTCTCTCTAAATTGCTAGTGCTAGGTCATATCAACACCTTATATTGCTGTTCTTTGTGAAAAACAGACACTTAAGCATTTTAAAGCAGTCTGGAAGATGCCATTTACGACTGTTTCTAGACCTTAAAAAAGTCAGATCCCGACTATTATTAGTAAACAAACCATAAAAATCATCATTTCTTGACAAATACACTATCAGTTAAAGGCACTATCAGTGATTTATCCGAAAGAGTAAAAATATTTGAAATTTGCAGGAATAGCTTAAAAGTGAAGAATAAGCCTGTAGAATTCTCATATGTTACCTTTTCCAACTGAAGAATTGACCGAAAACGAAGAAAACGGCAGTTTTCAAAGATACAAATCTCCATTCAATTACGTGTAGTAATAAGTGTCCGAACGGACACTAATGACTAAAACATCCGATTTTGTCCTTGTTAGGTTGCTTTTGGTCATATCATTTGCAGGGTATACCTATACTTCTTACAGACATGCAAAAATCTGATTATTGATGATTTTTCGATTTTCTGATTTAGCAAATCACTGATAGCGCCTTTAAGCTTAGCCACCCACAAGGGTCTTTACTACAACTATTTCCAATACAACAGTGCAAAAAAATGGACTTTGATGAAAAATAGGGGCACGATTTGTTTACATTTTGAAGAAATCGCTGATAGTGGCTTTAAATATAGCTAGCCCAACCACAGTAATGTCATGCACTCATTCATATACATGTAGGGATATTGAAATACTACATCTAAATAAAACATGCACCAAAAAGCTTATATTACAAGGTACAAATCAATTTAGAAAAGGAATCAAATTGCACAATTTACTAACAACACATGTGATACAAAAGTTGATTGTGTTCCATGTCAAAACTTACAGTGCTCCTCATATTAGGGAGTGGTCATTATTTATGCAGGGCGATGGAAGATTTAAAATTTGTTGGCAAAACAAAATTGCATTCCCCTGGTTTCCATTCAAAAATTTCACATCCCCCTTCTCCATTAGCTAAGGAGTTCATGTTTCCCCCCCCCCTCTCACTGACAAAATTCATATTCTCTTCTCCCTCTCGCTTACAAAATTCTTCGTATTCCCTCAAATCCCCCAGTCCACTGGCGTAAAATAATGACCCCTCCCTTACGCGAGCCTATACTATTACATTACCAAAGACCTCAATTGAGGAAATGTGTACAGTAATGAAATAAGTTGATACATGTAAAACAAACAGCCTGTAGCCTGTTTAAAACTAAACAGATTATGAGAATTTTAAATATAATTTTCCCAGTTAAGTTTAAAACATTTTTCATATGTTTCATATATCGTTACGTTGTTTCTTGTCCCAAAAAAGTAACATGTACATTTGTTAAAACACTTTTTTTTTTTTTTTTTTTTTTTTTTTAAAATTTAAGATTAAAGAAATTAACTTTATTTTCATACATTTTGTCAAAATCAATTTAATTTCATCATATCCAGGGTCATACAAATTTACAAAATAATTTAATCTTTGGTCATATAATGTCACCTTTATCAAATATATTTCGTCTTGTGTACTATTGTGTATAGACCATGGCTAAAATTTAGGCCCAAGGGATCAGTGGCGTAACAGGCGGGGGGGGCACAGTGCCCCCCTGACGACTTTGGCCGGGAAAAAAATGCAAAAATCATGCTAAATCAGCCGTTTTTTAGCCCTCTGACCAGGAAAAATTGGCCTTTTGACCCCCCTGAGAGGGAAAATTTCACAAGACGGGGAAATTTGCCCTCTCAGAGCGGGCAGGCTTGTTACGCCACTGCAAGGGATACACTGAAGAATTGGTTCATTTCTAAGTAAATATCCATGAGTCAAATAAGGACGACCAATTTTAGATCGTACTAAGACAATTTCTTCCCTTCATTTAACCAAACTTCAACTGCCTCCAACAGCTGATGGCAAACACCGTGGGACACATTTCCTAATAATAATAAACTGAGGAATTGGTTCAAACCTGAGTAAATATCCATGAATCAGGTATAGTATAACAAGTTTTATGTTGTGCTAAGACAATTTCAAACCACATCATTTTGGAACTGCAAGCAATTGAATTCAATGTGTCGTCCCTTTCAGTCGCTTCTTACGACATGCAGGGAATACATCGGGCCTATTCTTTACCCCAAGCCTGCAGGGGTCGTGTTGATAAGGTTTATAACCCTATCTTGACCACATTTGACCCTATTTTTGACCATATTTGACCTTTGACCCACTTCTGATCCCAACCTGCACCGCCTACTTGAGATACATCTAAGTTGCAAAGATAGACACCCACACTTGCTTAGATTCAACGATATCACATGGGATGCACACACGTACACACACATGCATACACACGGGTGCCTAGCATTTCTATAGTCCCCCTTCACCAATAAAAGTTGGGGGACCATAACATCCAAGTAACCAATCAAAATAGGATCTATATACCTGTATGCAAGGTGAGTGGACCCTATCATTGTCCAATTTTTCTCCCTCACATGATAGCTTATCACCAAAAACATTGGATTACAAATTTTGAGTTTAACTCATCCAGGCCATTTGGAGAGTAGAGACAAAAATGTCTACTAAATTGGCCCATAGGGGACTGTGTGTGTGTGTGTGTGTGTGTTGACCACATTTGGAGACCCAGGGCCGTACGCAGGATTTATTTTGGGGGGGTGCGGAACTTCGAAAAAGTGGACTTTTTTTTCGAAAAAGCGGACTTTTTGGGTAAAAATAGACCTAACCCCCCTAAAATGGTCCTTTTGTGGACTTTTTGAACATTTTTTCACAAAAAAGTGGACTTTCATGTCAAAATTTCTCTCAATTTTGGACCTTTATATCAAAAATCCAGCAAAAAGTGGACCTTTTTCCCCTTTGTGGAATTTGGGGGGGGGGGGTACGACCGCACCCCCCTGTGTACGGGCCTGTGGAGACCTTATTTGTTCATAACATGAAAAGGAAACATTTCCTGGGCCTAAAGTTTCACTCGGGGGATGGACAAAGTTGTCGATCGGGTCACCCACCTTTAAGCTTTTCTTTCTGTGTCTCTGATTGGCTAATTACATCATACAACCCTATGGATAACCAATCAAATTGGCCAGCACTGCACAGGGGGTTAAATGTTGGTAGATATATCAACACATGCCATCACATAAGCTCTGTGGATTATGCAGTCAAATTATGACAAATGATGATCCAACCCAATCAAATTACCACAAATGATGACCTAATCCAAAACTATAATGGCAACAGAATCATTTTCTCTAGAATTGTATTGAGAAAACATTCAAGGACAACATATCAAATGTTTACCAAATCGAAGGAGTGGACAATGTATTTTTAGTGGGGGTAAGGTTTCATAGGGGTCAAAACATGAAAAGGGTCAAAATGTGTTCAAAAACATTTGGTTTGCCCAGTCTGTAGACTGTAATTTAATAGTTTTAAGGGAAAATAGGTTCAAGGTCACATTGGGGTAACATTTTCAAATTTATTCATTTGCTATCAAATAGTGTCAAATTGTTCTTCTAATTTTACAGGGGCTGATAATATCCTGGTTGCACCATCTGTAATATATTGTTGCATAATTCAAGGGTGTGAGCGGTCATGGACAAAAAGAGGAAAACAGAAAAAAGAGGGGGAAAAGGAGAAAAAAGAGGGGGAAAGGAGTTAAAAGCCAAAAAACAGGCTGAAAATAAAAGAAAAAGCTAACATTTTGGCACTAACAAAAGAGAAAATCCCAGAGAAAATCAGATCAAAAGAGGAAATCACACCCCTGATAATTTGATTGCAAAATGTGACACAGGTTATAGGGTCTATTGAGAGGTCACAAGCCATAACTTTTTAGCCTGATAAATTCTTCCCCTAATTTCTACATTTTCTACAATGTTGATTTCGGTAATCTTTTGATATATATTTTGTACAATTCTGTTGCAATTTGTTTTGGGTCAAATCATTAATTATTGTACTATATTAAATTAATCAGTGAGAGTAGCTGTGATGGAATGGAAAAGTTACAACCAGTTTTAACCTTCACAAGAAGTAAATGTCAGCTTTGCAGTCTTACAATTGACCCTGTAAACTTGACCTGTTTGTTCCATTTACTGCATTACTTATTCCATTTATTTATTCCACATAGAGCAGGAGCCAAATATCATAGGGGCCTTATTTAAGGCGTTTGTTTACCCCACCCTACAGAAAAGGTTTAACACCTTTGGTAGTTAGTATGGACCCGCTACATCAATGCTAGGTACGTAGTACTCTCAAATTGTGGTATCACTTTTTCAATAGGGGCCAATTTAAGTTTACACAGGGGTCAAATTTTTAAAATGCCCCAATTGTCCATCTACTCATAAGGATTCCAAAAATGTATAGTTTGTACCACCTACGACCATTGGTTTTGGAGTTATAGGATAAAATGACAAAAATGATAAAAAGGTCAATCTCAAATTGTACAGGGGTCAACATTAAAAGTTAATCTGATTATATTTTAAATACTTGCAAATTATTGCCTGAGGTAAGAGGACGCCTAAAAAGTATAGTTTTGATTATGTTAAATGCTTACTTATGGAGATAAGGGTCAAAGAAGGTCAACACCAATTGGATTATGTTGCCCTATGACCTATTTTGTCGCATAATATGGTAATATGCATTGCAGATGGTACAAACTATTCCTTATTTTGACACATTAAGCTAGATGAACAACTTCTTTCATTTTTACCAAATTGAAGCAACTTCTGATTTTGACCCCTGTACAAATAGAAATTGACCTTTTTTACCATTTTAGCCATTTTTACCCTATAACTCTCAAACCAATGGTCATAGATGGTACAAACTATACATTTTTGGAATCCTTATGACTAGACGGACAATATGGCATACGTTTGAACATGATTGGAGCATTTTAAAAATTTGACCCTTGTGTAAACTTAAATTGGCCCCAACCGAAAAAAGTGATACCACAATTTGAGAGTACTACCTACCTAGCATTGGTGCAGAGGGTTCACATTTAAACTAACTACCAAAGGTGTCAAACCTTTTCTGTAGTGAGGGGTAAACGATGTTTGACCTAGGTCCGAGCTCCTCCGCTAACAGTTCTCTGTTGATGTTGTTAACAATTCACAGTATTTTATACACCGCAGCTTAAAACAAAATGAGCAAATTACCTAAACCTGGTAAAATATTACGAGCTAGAAAGAAAGAGGATACACCCTATTTCTTTCTTTTGTTCATTCAGTCATATCGAGGCTCCTCTGTACATCATGAGGGGTGTTGAGAAGGCACAAGAAAAGATTAAGTAAAAGTCAAATTTACAGGCTTCTTAGATTTCACCCTGTAAACTTGACTTACTTATTCCATTCATCTGCAGTACTTATTCCACTGTTCTCATGTTGCTCATAATTCACTGGAACGTTATTCCACTGCTGAAAACAAAGTGACTGAATGTATTTAACCAAAGTACTGGTCTATTATTACAAACTAAAACAGAAAAAGAAAACACAGACCAAATTAAACTAATCTTGAAAGTGCTTTCTTTATTTTTTCCACTCGCAAAGTTCAGCCAGTCCTCTTGGTCATAAGTGGTGTTGATAAGGCAAAAGAAAAGAGTAAGTAAAAGTCAAATTTACAGGTTTCTTAGAATTAACCCTGTAAACTTGACTTACTTATTCCATTCCTCTGCAGTACTTATTCCTTCCTCTGTTGTTTCATCTTGTTAAACCCGGTCTCATTTGCACATCATCAGATCATGAAGGGTGTTGAGAAGTAAGTCTTCAGGCACAAGAAGAGAGTAAGTAAAAGTCAAACTTGCAGGATTTTAGAATTCACCCCGTAAACTTGATTTACTTTTTCCAATTATTCCTTCCGTAAAGTCTAGTTTCCTTTGGTTCATTTACTTCAAGAAGATGTTGATAAGGCACAAGAAAAGAGTAAGTAAAAGTCAAATTTACAGGTTTCTTAAAATTCATCCTGTAAACTTGACTTACTTATTCCATTCATGTGCATTTTATTCCAGCATTCTCTGTTCATGTTGTTCACCAGTCAATGTGTTTTACCTCCAGGGCTGAAAACAAACTGGATTAAAGCAATAACAGCACATTTTTTGGGAGAGTGCCCCCAATTTTCCAATTTTGAGATTTTTTCACAGTTGCATTGGTAATTGGCTAGTAAACAATACCTGTGTCACAAAATAACGAATTTTGTAATCAGAATAATTAATATCGGAGATCTCCGATAATAATTCAATGGCTGCTGGAAACGTCCTTCAATATGAAATAGCTGGGAAAACGTGCCATTTACATGTCTATGATCATCCATTAAGTAGTTGTTCCATCGGTTCAGGTAAGTCAAGTTAGAGGTCATTTTCTTGAGGAGACATTATTTCCGGGACTATTTCACCATGGAAGGACATAAATTTGGCGTTTCCAGCTCCACCATTAAATTACAATCAGGGATCTCAATTCTAATTACAAAATCGCTTCTTTTATGATAAATACGCATTTTTGAGCATTACCCCTCGCAGTATAGTTTACAAGACAATTACCAACACAACTGTGCAAAAATCTCAAATTTTAAAAACTGGGGGCACTCTTCAAAAATGTGCTGTTATGCTTTAATGTACTTAACACATTAAAAATGTCAAATATACTGGAAACTAAAAACATGTACAAACTATATTTAATTTGATTTCATTCTTTTATAGTAATTACAGGACCCATTCCGAAACGAGTGGTCATGATTCATAAAGTCTGTTCATACCACACTGCATTGGGCATTGCATTTCCGATCTATCGATCATTTTCTGCCGCAACTTACTACAAATCTAGTTAAAATGAATTTAACTTTCTTGCGGTGCTGTGATGCAGTAGTTTAGGTAAAGATTGCAATTCAGCCAAAGTAACTCACTGCAACGCAGGTGCAGTAAAGTATGAATGAACCAATAGACTAGGAACATTAAGTGGTCATTGATCAAAAGAGGCCAATACTTGCTAATTGGTAGAACATACCATAGTGGAAGAGAAGATATCAGTAGCTTCCCACAATGCATTGCTTCCAATGGAGATTTTTGTACAGGTAGTCATGTGAATCATTAGAGATGAAACATTCTTGAAATGCAAGTTTGTGATTAGTACTGTTACTTTAGCCATGTTTCATCTCTAACGATTCATGTCATACCTGTACCCCGACCTGTACAAAACCTCCACTGGAAGCAATGCATTGTGAGAAGCTACTGATATAAGCTTCCATAGTGGTATGCATTTGGAAATCTTGCAAATTCACATACAGAAGCACTCAAAAGGTAAAAGTGTGATGAGACAAAGCATCTCACTTTCACAGAATGCAAATAGGCATACTAATTCCAAAAGTTTGGTGGACATCCTCTATAGCCAAACACACATTGTAAAACCAAGTGATTTTATGGGCATACATTCGTAAAGTATTTTGTACATGGCACATTTTTACCTCGCTATTCAACCAACAATATGTAATGACCTAACAAATTACCAAGGTATATATTTAATTTGATATTTTCACAAAATTTTCTCACACAAAGTTTGGGAATTCAAATAGTTTACAATAGGTACCTATAATTTCATAAATTACTACTCTGGGGAGCATGTCAAAACTACCGCCATAGGAAACATGCAGTGAATTTGTGTCATACACAGCATCCATATGGAGATATTTTCTACAATTAAAGACACTATCAGCGATTCACCTGAAGAGTCAAAATATTTGAAATTGTAGATAATAGGCTAAAGGAAGGATAAATCTATGAATCCCATAAGAACTTTTTTCCCAACTGAAAAATTGAACGAAAGAAGAAAAAAACTGCAGTATTCAAAGATATGAACCACCATTCAATTACGTTGTTGTAGTAAGTGTCGGTATGGACATATGGGACTAAAATATCAAATTTTGTAATTTATTAGCGTGCATTTGGTTTATCACTTGAGGGGATGTTAGGATACTTATACTTGATGCAGAAAATGCAAAACTCTGATTTTTGATGATGGTTTTTTTAAAATTTTTTGATTTATCAATCACTGATAGTGCCTTTTAATGTTTGCATTAAAGAAACCACAGTATTTTATTCTGGGCAACCGCTCTGCTTCATTGTGAAATTTAATAAGGACAATGTGACAGGATATGCATAAAACTTAGCCATCGTCCACACACATAGAGATGTCATTTTAACAGTACAAGCACAATAACGCAGCACTGTGACAACACACATGTACACACTGCAAGCACACACACCTCATGGATGCTGTGTTTTTGTTTGCTACCGGCTGCCACGGTATGAAACATATACATCATACATAATACAAGACAGTGTCATATCATTACTCTTCACTTAACAATGTTATAAAACTTTATGAGTGACATGGTATTGATTACTTCAAATAATTTTATGAGGAATTGCTTAAACTTGCATTATACTTCTGACCCGATTCCATTCACTCTTATACTTTAACAATAAATACATTTATACCAGCGCTCTCCAGAGAACCACAGTTTGCCTTACAAACAAATGACTTAAAATACAAAATAATATACAACATGACATACAGTAATAAGGAAAACTAAAACCAAATCCAAAGTTAACAAGATTTTAAAACATCAGGAAAATAAGATGTTTCTCAGAAAGCCCTTAAAGAACTGGTGGAAGGTGCCTCTCTAATGCTAACAGGAAGCTTGTTCCAAAGCCTAGGATGTTGAAGAATCTGTACCAAAATCTATGCTGGCATGGTATGAAGAAGAACAAGCAGGTCACAATCACCTGGGGTCCATCTCCGAAACTCAGTCGTTAATCACGTCATACTAGTCATGCCTGAGTGTGGACAATTTGTCCAAAGCAATGCGTTAAACAGGTATGAAAAGGTCCGTTATTTAGGCACCTATGCATGAGTAGTATACACGTAGGGTTACGCACAAGTTTGGGGAACAGACTCCTGGAATCTTGGATTAAACTCTGAGAAAAGCTGAGTATCATAAGCATACGAGTGAAAAGTTAACATCATTGATTCCTAATAATGCAAGGACTGGATGAGTATACATATGAAACCTTGCAGGCCTACAATGGAAAACCCTGAGAACAGGAGTAGTTGAAAATATGCTGCTTGGACATTTGCATGGTTAACCATCCCACTCTGGTACATCGTTCATTGAGAATGATCTAACCAGGTAAGAGTAGTGTCTGTGAGACCAAAAACTGGTTTTAAAGTGACAGGAGGAAGAGTTTGAAGTAGCATACGAATTCTCTCAAATTTCAATGGATCAGTGGAGACTCCCTACCGAGAACGTTTCGAAGGTTTATTGGACAAACAGGTGCCAAAAGAAAACCGCAAACCTTGTGGTTGAACTGCAGCTCTCGTTTAATCGTTCCCCATAGAAAACCTGCTTTGAATTTCTGTCGTGCATGACAGAAAACTATACTAAATCAATCATCTTATTATATAAAGACGGCGTATTTGGCTTATCACTTCAGAGTGTGATCAATATAATTGGTAAGCTATTCCAAAGATGTAAAAAAACGGGGTTCAACAAAAATTGGGAGCCTTCTTGTCCTTTTTGTGGGTCAAAGGTTACTTTAACATCCACTTCTGCAAAATGGCCACCCGATTTTATTCCAGACTGTCAGTACTAACCAAATGTATGCAAGTCTGCTCACAGCATTACCAGCTTATTACCTAATTATGTCAAAAGCAACATTGTAGGACATTGCAAAGTGTTAGATTTAGAGTGGGTTTTTTACATGCACAAATGCATGTACATTGCCCCGTGGGGGCCCCATGATAATTTGGTCTGTGCATGTAAATTTTTGTGGCCAATTCAGGCATATTTTCAAGGAAGTTCAATTGTGCATGTAACTTTAATTCCTAAATCGGACACTGATTGCAAATAGCTTAACGCGGTGCCGTAGGAAACAGGTGCAAAATCAATCATCATCTAGCTCTCCTCGGGTTCCTACAAATAAGATTTTTTTCTCCATGCTATTAAATTTCTGATTGATTGCAATGAAGGATGTGTGATTGAGGTCTATTTTACCCTTAGGCGACGAAAAAAGTAAAACTGTTTTACAGGCCCGACGACCCTGATTTTCAGTTTTGCAGAATTTTTTTTTAGTTTCCCAAATCATGTACAAATCACGCCTGTTTTTAGCCCAAATTTATCATGTTTGGATATTTTTTAGAAAATGGTTGTAAAAATTTTTCATTTTTCTCCTAATTTTTGCAGATTTTGGGGCTATTTTAGGGTCCAATTTTGGGAACCTCAGAAAAGAAAAAAGAAAAAATTTGCCCGAACCAACCCTACGTGAAAGGTCCGTTCGCCTAAACTGGGTTTTTTTTGTACCGTATGAGGTTTTTTCTGTCTACATAAGGATTGATTGTATATAATTGGTTCACAGGTTGTTAAATGGCACCACGGCCTGGGGAAAAAAAAGAAAAGTACTTGTCCATGCACACCTTACCACCAATTATTGTAAATTTTATGCCTCTACATAAGCATGGTTTGTAATTGGTTCACAGGTGGTTAATGGCACTTCCAGAACAGTCAATTAGGAGGTCACACCAACATGTGTTAGTTTCTTGTACACGAGAAGACTATACAATCGCTGTGACCTCAATAAGTGGTCGAAAAACGCTCTGAAAAATGTCTGATTTGAGGTCCAAATACCTGAATTCATTATAAAACTAATGTATTATTGTTGCGGAATTCAACTACATATCTCAAGTTGTTAAATCACGTGAAAGGGTGTTTGGGGGTTAAAAACAACGAACTCAAAGCGACGAATTTTAAGTTTTGACAAAGCATGGTCTCTGAAGTGCTAGAAATCCCACAAAATTTTAAAGCATCCCCAAATCATGAATTGAATTGTGTGCTACAAAAAAGTCGTGCACGTGTTAGTTACTCTATCTCTTTTGAGAAGCGAAGACCACGGAAAATGTAAAAACCGTACATATACTGGTATCAAGGAATTAAATTCGAATTATCCTATAAAGTGGCTAGCGTCCATCGATTTGAACATGCAGACGTGTGCAGGGAATGGGGACAATAGCAAGGTCGTTTGCTTATATGTATTGTGAAAGCCCATGTAAATATGACCTGTCCAACAATTTTTTAGTGGGAACAATAGTACTTGGGTGACCTGCCGACTAACTGTGAAGAGTTGTATCAACCCAGAATCCAGGAGTTGAATGGTTTCGGGTGGTATAATAATTATACTGGGGCTGTTTTGATATTAGAGTGTAATCGGTGCGCATGGCTACAGAGCGCATAGCTCTGTAGCCATGGCGCGTATGGTCAAGGGTATTATGTTTGCTAGAGATTACTTTGCAGGGGAAGTTTCTGGGTTGAGTTTGAACAGGGGTAAATTTAACAGGAAGCATGATTGATGTGACTTCATATTTTCTTAATTATCATGATATTACTAAGATCTTTGAACAAAGTTTAAGAGATGATTTTAAGTCAATGGGACCGAAGACTGCCATAGTAAATGCATGTAGGTTTCAAAAATTACCGTTTGGAATCACCAGTGCCCAATCGAGCGAGAGTGTCCTATACCAACCCCTACCTGTACAGAACCACATGTTCGTCTAACATCTTGATCGATTCGCGGTGACAACAGAGATACAGAATGCTTGTGCTTTGCTGTAGATGTAGTTATAAATGGTAACGAGATGAATAGTTTGGTGTCACGTGTCAGGTACGAGGTCACGTGTTCCAGGGATCAGATATCAGTTTGATCTTCGGGGCGACGCAATATATAATCCGACTATGTTAAATCAAGGTCTGTACATGACCTTCTGCCCAATTGCTCTTATTTTTTCAAAAGGACACCGTGTATTATGTCTAACAGTACAAAATTGGACTTTTTCCTAATGATTCAAAAACGACGTACGATGATGCTAATCGTTTTTTTTTCCAATGTAGGGATCGTACGTAATTTTACTGAATGGGTCCCGAAGCCAAATAATAAACCATCAATGCCGTGACGTTATCAAATCTTTATGTTTCCAAAAAGTGGCTGTTATTCCCATAATAAAATTCCTTTTTAAGATTCCAACACTGTATAATGGGTCTTTAACTAATTAATATTCATTTTCCCCGCATTAATGTGAAAAGTGTCCCATAATTCCCTACAAACTGCACCCATATTCAGCCGTCTAAATACCCTTACCGTGGATTGAATGAGCAGAACGGATCCCCGTTTTTATTTTCTAGCAGCTTACAGCCACTTGCGCGCGGTTGCGGGGGTTATCTTCAAGGGATAGTCCCTGGACTGAAAGGGTTGTAGGTGTGATATAACATGGAATAGCAACCATAGACAGGGTTCATCACTGTTGTTCATGAGACATCTGTAGATTAGTCCATGCTTTTTCCCTTATCAACTTTTGGACATACAAGCACATACTTCATCAAGGTATGGTCAGAAGCGCGTGTGGTCGAGTGGAAAAGTGCAGGACACATGATATCGATTAGACCGTTTAAATCGTGATTTCGAGCCCCAGTGTGGTCAACGTGTTTTGTGTCCTTGGGCATGTACATTAGTTTCACAAATTGCTTCGTTGACCCCAAGCATAATTGTGAGCTTTTATGGGGATATTACAATCTCAATGCTGATAGTAGTTGTGCACCTAGCCCGCACAAATAGATGATAGCGAAATGATAGTGACGATTCCAAGGGCAGCGGTAATAATAATTGTCAAGCGCGCTTTGATCATCCGCCCCGTACGGTGGATAATTTTTTCGCGGTATAATCGACATTATTATTATTATACTATGGCTGGGGTCCGTTCCCGAAGACTTATAAACGTAAAGTTCGATCTACGCATATGGCTTAGATTGGTTACGACCATGGTAGTAGCGTTCCTGACCAGTGTACTTAAGACGGTCGAAGTGCATTTTTACAGTAAACCTAACGACATCTTACGTTAACACACTAAGAAGAAGCCTATTTAAAGGTCATTTTTCATTGCCATGATGGATTAAATTGGGCTCTGTCTAGGTGCAAAATCTTTGACATGTTTGCGAATGTTACCATTGCATTATCACAGGTATGATATTTTTAAATTGTGTGTACCATAAACTTTAACAAGTATTAAAACACTCGGACAGGGTTCGCTTGATTGTCGATCAACTTGGTTTGATTCGTTCATTTTTTTTGTTTGCGCGCGGGCGCATGGTGTGGTGTGTGTGTTAAACTCTTCAATATATTTTTATTTGGCCTTCATAGCTCCTGTGCTTTCGCTTTTTCAATCAAGTTTATTAATTTAGGTTTTAGTAGTAAAGTGTTTAATTATAGTAACTCTTTCCAGTTAGTTAGGTATCTCTGCGAGTGAGAGCTGTTTATTTTCATTTCTGTGACCAATTTAAAATGTACTCCATACTCTATGTTTGTTATTTTATTTTTTTTAAATCGTGAATTTGTGAGGGTCCTTGTATTATAAAATATAATTTAAAACTCAATATCGTGTTAATGCAGCTACCATAACTTTTGGCTTTTTCTCAATAAATATAACATAGCCGATATAACAAATTTGCCGCTTAATCAAATACCCGCATTAAAGATATGGTTCTTGAAATATGGATCAGCATATAATTTTTTCCCTTTATCAAATGGTGGACCATACAAAGCAACATTAATTCATCAGTAATTGGTTCAGAGAGCGCGGGTGTGTCTAGTGGAAAAGATTAAGGATCATGGATCATTAGACCGTTAAAATCGTGAGTTTCGATCCCCAGTGTGGTCAACATGTTTGGTGTGTCCTTGGGCATGTACTTAGTTTCAATGGCTTCGTTGACCAAGCGATAATTGGATCAGCTGTTTAGGGGATATTACAATATAAGTGCTGATAGAGATGTGCAATTGGCCGCACCAAATAGATTTGAACGAAATGATAGTGACGATATGAGAATTGTAGATTAGTCCAGGCTCTTTCCCTTGTATTCACTGGTGGACCATACAAAGCACATTAATTTCATCAAGTAATTGGTTCAGATGTGAGGAGTGTGGTCTAGGGAAAAGTCAAGGACTCATTGATCCATGAGGACGTTAAAACCGTGAGTTCGAGCCCAGTGTGGTAAACGTGTTTGTGTCCTTGGGCATGTACTTAGTTTCAATTGCTTCGTTGACCCAAAGCGATAATTGGATAGCTGTTATGGGGGATATTACAATATAAGTTGCTGATACGGTTGTGCACTTAGCCAGCAAATAGATGAAGCGAAATGATAGTGACGATTTCCAAATGGCAGCGGTAATAATAATTGCAGCGCGCCTGTGAGCAACCCCGTAGGGGGGATAGTTTGCGCGTGCATAAATCGGACATTTTATTATTATACTAGTGGTCTGGGGTCCGTTCCCGAAACTATAAACGTAAAGTTCATCTTACGTATGGCTTAAGATTTTGGTTACGACAATGGTAAGTAGCGTCCCTGAACAGTGTACTTAAGACGGTCGTAAGTGCATTTTTACCAGTAAACCTACGTGCCCAATCTTACGTACACAAACTAAGCCGATTTAAAGGGTCATTCATCATTGATGGGAATTAAAATTGGGTCTGTCGGGGTGCAAAAGTCTGAGACGTTTGCGAATTACCATGTGGATAGTATATTCATCAGGTATGAATTGATTTTTAGGTGTTGGTACCTAATAGAACTTTAACAAGTATTAAAACACTCGGACAGGGTTCGCTTGATTGTGCAGAATCAAATTGGTCTGATTTTCGTTCACTTTTTTGTTTGCGCGCGGGCGCATGTTGTGTGTGTGTTAAACTCTTCAATATATTTTTATTTGCTCATATAGCTTCTGTGCTTCACTTTTTCATCACAGTTATTAATTAGTTATATAGAATGTTTAATTATAGCTAACTATTTCAGTAGTTCTATCTCTGCGAGTGAGAGCTGTTTATTTTCATGTCTGGACCAATTTAAAATGTAATCCATACTCTATGTTGTTATTTTATTTTTTTAAATCGGAATTTGGGAGGGTCCTTGTATTATAAAATATAATTAAAATCAATATCGTGTTAATGCAGCTACCATAACTTTTGGCTTCTCAATAAATATAACATAGGCCTATATACAAGATGTGCAAGTAAGCAAAATCCCGGCATTAAAGAATGGTTCTTGAATATGATCAAGCATATAATTTTTTTTATGGTCAAATGATATTTTTGTATCTACAACTTGGCAGATTAGTGTTTGTTGTGAGCAATGAAAAATATACTTGTTAGGAGGGTCACGTTTTTGTCATGAGAACCTAATAAAAGTATTGTATGTTTATTTTATCAAAAAACAGGTTATTGGGGTATATTGTGTCTGGCTGTGAACCTTGATGCCGACAAGCTGTTACCCAACTCTTACTCTAAGCTATATCATCACTCATGTCGAATTGATGATCCCCATCTTCATTAACACGAAGAAGCTTGATGAAATCTCGCGTAAATTTGGTTTCTATTAGTTTTTCGTCTTATTAAGATAACATGAGTTAATATAGTTGTGTGTCATATATATTCATTGCACAAGAGAGTTATTCTTGTAAACGGTAATTTAAAAGGGGCGTGTTCGGATCATCTTTGGCACCCCCTGATTAACCCGGAAGTAGTTATAGATTTTGATATCAGATGAAAGCGGTATTTTTTCTCAGTGTCGTCCTTGAAATTTGAGCCTCGAATCCATTTCATTCCCAAGGCATCTAAACAAAAAACCGCCGTTTTAGTGGTTAACCACTTGTATTAGCACAGTAGAAGAGGGCTTTGCAACATGCATTATTGCGTATACCATCAAAACGCAAGTTGGTTTCCCCGGTAACTTGATGGGGTGTATGTGCAAGTGCCAGGTCTCATATCAAGTAGAGAACACAAGACACATAATTCGGAAAAACCCCCTTAAGCATTTGAACCTTTTTAGCAAAACAACACTCACAATGATATGTTTAATTTTCTGGACAATGTGAATGCAGTCGGTAAGATAGCGTGTATATAATTATACAAGATAACTTTCTCTCAATACCTTAAATCTGGCCAGTGCTTTAAGTTATATAATAACGGATCTCGTGTGCTTGTTCATTCCTAGGCCTACAGTACAGAAACAACTACATACTATTCCTCACTTAAAGGGAAAAATATAGATCCTACAGTTTTATTATAGTTTCACAATTTAGAAATGCTGTACTCATTAATCACTTCATAATCAACTTGGGGGAAGGGGTCACTCAACTTTGGAAGTAACGGTGATGTGCTGAAAACTCGGAAGTCTTTTGGAGACATGCACCGTAAAAAATGTGGTTGACATACACAAAAGAGGCATATTTTATTTTTAAAAAGAAATCTGTTTTGAAATTGTGAGGAAAATATGGCCTACATATTATTTAAAATTAGTTTTGAAAATCGATCATTGGGTGACACTGTGCAAAACAAAAAAAAACACAAAAAACAAATACATACACACATACACCCCACCACAACACCCCCCTCACACACACACACACACACCAAAACCAACACAAGAGTGACCCCCGGGGTCTCAACATGTTCAAGATGGTTGGAATAATATCCTACAATCATCTCCCATCTTCACATCCCCTTTTCCAAGTAAAATCGTGAATACTAGCTCGTCCATGATGTCCATGATATATCAACTTTGTATCGTTATTGGCAAGTTTACGTCTCTCTGAAGTAGACGAGAATTGCGTAACTTACGATAATCCTGCGACTAGGTTAAGTTTCGGGAACGCGTGAACAGTCGTGGGAAAACGTACGTTTAGGTTACGACGACGTCGATTTTTCGTAAAGTTTTGCAAGACCTCTAAGGGCTACTTCAGTTTCCCGGAACGCAGTAACTTTAAGTGTGCATTCAGTGGCGTACATTCTGTTGCCCTTGGGGGGGATGGGGGATGCTGCAAATTTCTGAATGAACCGGAGTTTGTGGGAAAAGATCCATTATAGCACATGCGCGCGCGAAACGCGGCGACAAATTTGGCCATTTAGAAGCATAAAATAGCTAAATGTAATTGTAATTAGAAACAAATGCGCGCGAAGTGCGCAAAACATTGCCATTTTAAACTCTTATGGTAAAATATGCGTTATTTGGCCAAAAAACACATGAACGGAAATCCCATGGGGGGGTGATAGTATTGACCATCCCCCTCCATCAAAATATTGGGGGGATGATCCCACCCCATCCCCCCGGGATTACGCCTATGGTGAACTTTACGCAAAAGTTGCAATAGAAACAGGCTACGACTTACGTCGACCACTTTCGGAAGGGCCCCTGGCTATCAGTCGTAACCACTGACCATAGCGGGCATAATATTACACTCTGACGAACTTATTGATGTACCCGGGGGCATAAATATTATTGCCCTGAAGATGTGAGAAAATAACGAGACACTGGCACCATTGAAAATGGTGCACCCCTTAGATTTTTTCAAAATGCAATATTTGCATTGCATGACAGCTTGTATAGCCTCACATGCAATTATTAAGCCAGAAATCAGTGCGCGTTTGGTAACAGAAAGAATTTTATAATTAAAGAGACATGAGGAGATTTTCAGAAAGAAGCGCCCCCAATTTTTTGAAACCCGGGGTTGCATATTTGGAATGCTTCCAAATGTATTAGATCACACCAAGTGAATAAGACCAAATCACCTTCTTTATGTAACCTAAATGATGATTTAGTACGTTCTGTCGTGCACGACAGGAAGTCAAGCACGGTGTTCTATGGGGACATTTACGATCGTCAGGCAAGTTCAAAACAAGGTTTGCTTTTTTTGTACTGTTTTCCAATAAAAACCATCGGAACGTTCTTGGTAGTGTACAATCGATCTGTGCAATTTGAGAGAAATTGTATCCTAAAAAAATCTCCTCCTGTCACTTTAACGGGTTAGCAGAATAATGCCGAAAGATCGAAAAAAAAATGTGGAAATGCATTTTTGAACTGATAAATCAGGTATAAGTGTGTTACATGCCACTAAACTACTTTAATGTAGAACAAACCACAAATAGCGAAAAAAGAAAGGATTTGAGGAATGTCATACCGTTACCCCAAATAGACATACAGCGACGGAGTCTCAAATCTAATACTAAACAGCTGATTGTGGTACACCAGTACAGAATAAACAAGATCAATAATGTTTGTGTTGAAGTCAAACTGTATTGATCTGGTGCACAATATCTGGCTGAAAATCTGTGATATTCACTTGGAAAGGTTTTTGATATCAAATTTGATTTTGATATGCTCGTATAAGAAATTACAGAATCAGATGAAAAAGTACTGCCTTGCTGTTAATACACGGATTTCAAGCAAAACCACTTGCAGGTTATGTTAGCATTCCATGCCAGTAACAAAAAATGTAAGAATATGAATTTTGATGATTTTTTTCGATGTATGTTTCGGATTAGAAAAATCGCTGCTAATCCGCTTTAATGACTCCCAGCTACATTCAATTCAGCAGACGACGGAAATGTTTAACACAGGAAACACATGCCGGAGGAGTTGATTCCCACAGTATAACCACCTTGTTTGACTGGGTCTGTGACCTTGTGGTGTTATATCTATGAGTACGAGTCTATGAATATGTAATAGTGTTAAACCTGCAAGAATATGGGTTTTGAAAAATATGAGGGTGCATTCTTTTCAAATGTGTCCACATGTAAAAGATTTCAACCTTGCAAAATAGGGAATTTGAAAACGTTGATGAACTCTTTAAAATGTGTCATAATGTGTTAAAAGCATGAAGCATGCAAAAAATAGGGGTTTTGAACAAAATTGAGGGTGCACTCTTCAAAAAGTGCAGTGTCTCTTTAAATTAGTTATTCCATAAGTCTGACAAATTATGTATGCATATTTCATTTTGTTGTCACGTAATTTGTATTGCACTAAAGTGACAAATTCATTACAATTTTGTCATCCATTCAATGTATATGGAATTTTAAAAAGTGAAAATTAATAAGTCATGACAAAGATCTGTGATGATTAAAAATAATTGAAAAGCTGATAATTATTAAGATTGAAAATTTAAAAACATTTGCTTAATTTTTGAATGGTAAACAAAAAATTTGCAACCACTAACTTATTGTCATATAAGACCTGTCAAATTAATCTTTAAGGTATGCTTGCAAATTTGAAAGTCAGTGTCTCAGAAATGAGTCAATATAAAATACTTACATTACTAGGTCTAGTTCATCAAAACTGAAAACGGTGAGAAAAAACAAGACAGAAAGAATAAATTATAGTCAGAATTATAACTCCTTGGCCATTATTGGGTCATGCCTGCCAATTCAACAATCGAGTACACAATCACCTCATCGATTTCTTTCCTTTTGGTGTATTGAAAGATACTCATGGGAAACTACAATCCTGAAAATTGAGCTCTGTACCTATTCGTTTTACCGCTACAGCAATTTTAAATTGAGGGGGGTCACCTCAATAACATGTCCGGTGTGAAATTCAATATTCAGAGGGCAATAAGTAAAGAAATACCACCCCTCAGATCCTTCAACCTTGGCATTATGGATAAACTTTTGCTGCAGATTGCAAATATGTGAACAGAAAAAAGGACGCACCTTGCCCCAATTTAAAAATAAAGGGGTCAAAAATGGCCCAAAACCCACTCGGACCATACTTTGGGCCCATAAGTCAAAAAGTAAAAGTGAATAAATCCAAAATTTGGGCGGATGAAAGCTTATCTGACATAATACCCATTGTGTAAATCGTATACTTATATCAGCTTATTGGAAGAGACATAGCTGTCGCAAAAAGCAAAAAGTACCAAAAGGAAACCTTGACTTGACCCCTCTAAAAATCAATGTCAGACATTTTCCACCAATTCTGCTTGAAATTGGTTAAGGAGGGGCCCATGCTGAAGTTGTGTGCAAAGTTTCAAAATGGGGTCTAACTGTCATATTAGGTAGAAAGGCTTAAAAGAATCTAAACTTTCAACTAATATCAGACAAAGTTCCATTGAAATTGTACACAGAATCTGACTTTGCAGCCTGGGTATTCAAGTGGAGTTTAAGACTTTGAATCCAAGTTGACCTTGAAGAACTCTAACAATGAAATTTGAAATCAATATTATCACCTGATAGCACCTGATCTAGGTGGAACAAATTTCAGCTTGGTGTCTTGTTTGGTAAGGAATTTAGAGTACTTTAATTATTCTGACTGAATGATATAGTTAACAAGTGAAATGTGCAAGTTAATACCCAGTTTGCAAAGTTAAGGTTTCATGTGTGTTTCAATGAATTCTTTCAAAACTGAATTACATGAATAGGGCTTTTTGAAGACAGTTATTATCGAGGACACTAGACACCACAATGAAACTTTGCCAAATATTAGGAAGGACCTCTCAAAATATTTCAAGCAGAATTTGGTGCTAGATGTCTGACATGGTTTTTAGGGGGGCAAGTCAAGGTCAAATTGGAATTTTTGCTTTTTGCGGCAAACGAGATCTCTTCCAATAAAGCTGAGATAAAGTATAAGATGTACACACAGGGTAGTAGTCAGAAAGCTTTCATCAGCCCAAATTTGGACGTTATATCACTTTTACTTTTTGACTTATAGGCCCCCACAAAGTATGGTCGAGTGGTTTTTGGGCCATTTTGACCCCGTTATTTTAAATTGGGGCAAGGTGCAGTTTTTCGGTCACATATTTGCAATCTGCAGCAAAAGGTACCAGAATGCAAGTTTTAAGGATCTGAGGGGTATAGTTCTTTTACCCCCTTATGGCCTCTGATGATTAATTGCACACCGGTACATGTTTTGAGGTGCCCCCTCAATTTAAAATTGCGGTAGCATGAAAACGAAAAGAGGTACAGAGCTCAAATTTTCAGGATTTTAGTTCTCATGAATACTTTCAATACAACAAAAGGAAAGAAATCCATGCGGTGATGGTGTACTCGATTTGTTGAATTGGCATGGAATGACACTATTATACGTGCCTTCAGGTCGTTATTGGACCTTAGCTGAAAATATGCCTGTGCTTTCACAAGCCAGTTCCCATTAAAATGCAACCAGGTGTTTGACACCATGCCCAAATTGTCTCGTCTTTTTAGAACAATTTTTAAGAAGCAATTTGACAAATGATGCAAGTGTATGTGCAAGTGTATATCTTGTAAAAGTGGAAAAATCATTTTGGGAATCATGACAATGATTTAGTATAGCGCCCTCTATATGCCCATTCTCTGACGTGTAAAACTAGAGTTTTAAGAAAATCACACTTACCCACAATGACGGTTCATAGAATTTACCCAAGACTAGTTAGTGGAATAATAATCCAAATCAGTGTCAAAAAAATGTCAATGATGATATTTATTTTGTTTTATTTACTATTTTGTCCCCCCCAACATGAAGAATTTTGTTTCTCAGAAAATCGCATATGTCCCTTATTAGCTCTTATATTATCATAAAAAGTTTCTGACAATTGTGTAGTTGTATTAGATTAAAACTAAAGAAGAAGATGGTAATGGTTGGAAATTCAGGGATGCCTCCCATTTTTGGAAGTGATGCATATCATATGGCTGCCTATCTATCGGCATAGAAGCATAGTTTGATGGTCACTTGGCAGGTAATATCAAGGAATAAGCAAATCAGAGATACTGTAAGAATGTTGGTATATTAAAGTACGGTTTAAAAAAGCATATAGCACAATATGTTAATGGTTACTCAGAGGGATACATCTCAGTTGTGTCTGTATGCGCAATAGACTGTATTATGGTGGAATGGACTGGGTTAAGACCCCCATTTTCAGCATGCTATCACCCAACGACTCTTATTTTGTATAATTATTTTTAATTATAAAAGATCTGGTTTTAACAAAATTCTGCAAAATTTTGACTTAAAGGGACAGGAGATGTTTTGAGGATACAATTTCTATAATTGCACTAGCAGTGGGAGAAACACCTACCAAAAGTTTTAAAAGGTTATTAGTCAAACCAGAACAAAAAGCAATTGCCTGCTTCATTATCGTCCCAATAGACGAGCTGCTTGATTTCTGTGTGCCCACAGAAAATGCACAATCATTTCAATGATCATTATTACCAATGATGGATGTATTTAGCCTATCACTTCAGGTGTAATCTTAATACATTAGTAAGCATTCAAAATACGTCGTATACAAAAAAACTTGGGTTAAAAAAATGGGGGCGCTTCTTTCTGGAAATGTCATTGTGTCTTTTAAGCAATAATAGCACATTTTTTGAAGAGCGCCCCAATTTCCAAAAATTTGAGATTTTTCCACGGTTGCATTGTAACTGGCTAGCTTAAACTAACCTGTGCATGGTTAGGCTCGAAAAAGTCTATTGTCGCAAATGAAGGAGTTTTGCAGTTAGAATAATTATTACCAGAGATCTCCAATAATAATTAATGGAACCGGCCTTCCCCTAGGAAAATAGCCGGAAATAGCGGATGACGTGTCTATGCTATCCATTAGTGTTTTATTGGTTCAGGCAAGTCAAGTTGGAGGTGATTTTCTTGACGGTGACACTATTTCGTCATGCACGGACATAAATTAGCAATTCCAGCTCTGCAGTTAAGTACAATCTGGGGATCCCAATTTAATTAAAAGGTTGCTTATTTTATGAAAATAGATTTGAGCATTGTTGTTCGCAGATATAGTTTCCATAACTGTGCAAAATTCAAATTTTGAAATTGGGGGCCACTCTTCAAAACTGTACTGTTATGCTTTAAGAACCTTTTTTATATCAGGGCACAATTTCACCCAAAAAAACACCCAAACCTGATTTTGGTATGATTTTCAGTCATACAATGCTCTTGGCTTGGAAGCACCAACTTAACCGTTATACCATATCCATTTCTTATGTCACCCCCCCCCCCCCACCCATGAATCATTCTTTAATCATGGGACATGCTATGATTCACTTAAGACAAGAGAGGGAAAAATGCATAGCATATTGCTAGTCCCTCAGCTGACATCGATTTAATCACGTGTCTGGTTGCAAAAATTTTGACATGTCTAACGTCTACTCTGAGTAACGTGAAATTTGCGTTCGTTACGATAATCCTGCTACTAATTTAATTTCAGGAACGCACGAACAGTCGTGGAAAAAGCGTACTTGCTAGTCGCCGACGTCTATTTTTCGTAATTTTTGAGAAAATCGTAAGTGCATACTAAGTTTCGGGAACGCAGTAAATCGTAAGTAAGATGGGAACTTCAGTGGTCGTGAAATTTCTTGTTTGACATTGGGGGGATGCGGGATGATGAAAATTTATGACTGAACGGAGTTGGCGGGAACGATCCATACTACGACATGCGCTCCGCGAACGCTCTATGAAAATTTGGCCATTTAGAAGCTAAAATCGCTAAATTGAATTGTAATTAGAACAACCAAATGCGCGCGAAGTGCGCAAAAATGTGCCATTTTAACTATTATGGTAAAATATGAGGTTATTTTGGCCAAACCATGAACAGCATCAAACATTGGGGGTGATGAATCGGATTGACCATCCCCCCATCAAAATTGGGGGGGGATCTATCCCCCATCCCCCCGGGTTTACGCCTATGGTGACTTTACGCAAAAGCTGCGATAGAAAGGGGCTACGACTGTCGTACGACCACGTTCGGGAATGGACCCCTGCTCTCGGTCGGAACCACTTGACCATAAGAGGGCATAATATTACCTCTAACACTCGAAAGAACTTCTTGGCCTGTACCCGCGGCAGACTAATTAATATGCCCTGAGATTGTGAAAATAAAGGAGAACACTGGCACATTTGAAAAATGGTGCACCTCTAGATGTTCCAAAATCACATATTTTTTGCATTGCTGTAAGCTTGTATAGCCCTCACCTGAAATTATTAAGCCCAAAATCGCCTGCGCTGTTGTGTAACAGAAGAATTTTATAAATTAAAAAAGAGACCATTCGGAAGTTTCCAGAAAGAAGCGCCCCCAATTTTTTGAAACCCGGGTGTTTTGCATCTGTGGAATGCTTTCTAATGTATTAGATAACACCTGAAGTGAATCAGCCGATACACCGTCTTAATTATCATATGCTGATTAGTACTTTCTGTCAGTGCACGATCAGAAAGTCAAAGCACGGTGTTTCTAGGGGGACAATTACGATAGTCAGGCAAGTTCCAAACAAGGTTCTGTTTCTTTGTACTTGTTTTGCCAATAAAACCCTCGGAACGTTCTTGGTAGTGGGTCTAACAATCGATTCTGTGCAAATTGAGAGAATTCGTATCCTAAAAAATCTCCATCTCCTCCTGTACTACTTTACAGGGATTAGCAGCATAAATGCAAAACGAAAAAAGTGTGGAAAATGGCATTTTTGAACTTCTAAATCAGGGAAAGTGTGTACAATTCCACATAACTACTTTACTGTAGAAATAAACCACCAACTAGCGAAAAAATGAAGTATTTGAGAAATTTGTCATATACCGTACCCGCACATAGACTACCGCGACGGTGTCCTCAAAATCTACACTAAACCCTTGATTGTGGTTTACAACCAGTACAGAATAAACCAAGATCGATAATTTTGTGTTTGAAGTCAAACTGTATTGATCATGGTGCACCTATCTGGCTCGAAAATCTGTGATATTCACTGGAAGGGCTTTTTTTTTTGAATCTCAATTGGAATTTTGATTATGCCGTATAGAAATTACAGAATCAG
Organism: Ophioderma brevispina; assembly: GCA_023653785.1. NCBI lineage: Eukaryota > Metazoa > Echinodermata > Ophiuroidea > Amphilepidida > Ophiodermatidae > Ophioderma > Ophioderma brevispina. The sequence continues at coordinate 25,525 of JAMKCH010017157.1, forward strand.
ATGAAAAGTACTTCCTCCTGTCTTTAATACACGGATTCAAGCAACCACTTTTCATGGTGTATGCGCATATCCAGCAGTAACAAAACATGTAAAAATCTGAATTTTGATGAGTTTTTCGATGTTTTTCGGATTAAGAAATCGCTGCGAATCCTTTTAATGACTCCAGCTACCCAATTCAGCAGACGACATGGAATGGCTTTCACACAAGGAAAACGCTGCCGGGTTGATTCATCCCACAGTATACCCCTTGTTTGACCGGTCTGGACCTTTGTGGTTTTTATTATCTATTAGTACGAGTCTATGATATTCATTAATAGGTGTAACCATGCAAACTATGGGTTTGTGAAAATATTGAGGTGCACTCTCTTTTCAAAATGTTGTCCACTTTAAAAGCCTTTCAACCTTGCAAAAATAGGGATTTTGAAAAACGTTGATGCCCTCTTTCAAAATGTGTCATATGTGTCAAACATTGCAAGGCCCTGCAAAAATATGGGTTTTGAAAAACATTGAGGGTGCACTCTTTTCAAAAGTGCCAGTGTCCTCTTTAAATTAGTTATTTTCCCCTAAGTATGACAAATTAAGTATTCATTATGTGTAATTTTGGTGTGTCACGTAATTTGTATTTCATATCAAGTGACAAATTATTTACATTTTGTCATCCATTCATTTATCTGTAATGTTAAAAAGTGAAATTTAATAAGTCATGAAAATCTCTGTGATGTAACATTAATTTGAAAAGACTGATATTATTTACAATTGACTTTTAAAACATTTTCTTATTTCTTGAATGGTAAAAAATAAATTTTGTCACAACTACCTTAATTTGTCATAAAGAACCTTGTCAATTAATCTTTTAAGTGTATTGATTGCAATTTGAAAGTCAGTGTCTCAGACATGAAGTCAATATCAAATACTTCCATCTCTAGGTCTAGCGTCATCAAACTGAAACGATGAGAAAAACAAGACGAAAGAAGAAATTATAGTCAAATTATAACTCCATTGGCCATTATGGGTCCTTCCATGCCCAATTCAACAATCGAGTACACCATCAACCTCATCGATTTCTTTCCTTTTTTGGTGTATGAAGATACTCATGAAGAAACTGAAATTCTGAGAATTTGAGCTCTGTACCTCTTTTTCGTTTTCTCACGCTACACCAACACCCGCATTTTAAATTTGAGGGGGGTCACCTCAAAAACATGCATCGTGTGAATTCAATATTCAGAGGGCCATAAGTAAAGACTACATACAACAACTGAAACCCCTCAGATCCTTCAAACTTGGCATTCTGAATAACCTTTTGCTGGCAGATTGCAAATATTTGAACAGAAAAAATGCACCTTGCCCAATTAAAATAACAGGGGGTCAAAAATGGCTCCCAACCCCTCGGACAGACTTTGGGGTCCCATAAGTCAAAAAGTAAAAGTGATATAACTCCAAGTTTGGCTCTGAAAGCTTATCTTGAACTACCCTTGTGTAACAAGTCTTTATCTGTTAGATCATCTTTAATTGGAAGAGACATAGCGGTCCGCAAAAAGCAAAAAGTCCAATTAACTTGATTTGAGACCCCTCTAAAAATCAATGTCAGACATTTTCCATTTTCCCCAATCTGGGCTTGAAATATGGTTAAGAGGGCCCTCTGACGTGTTGCAAAGTTTCAACATGTGTCCCTAACTGTCATATGTAAGTAACTGCTTCAAAGATCTAAACTTTCAACTAATATCAGACACAGTTCCCATTGAAATAGTCCACATAATTCTCACTTTGCAGCTGGGTATTCAAGTGGGAGTTGAAGACTTTGAATCCCATTTGACACTTGAAGAACTCTAACAATGAATTGAAATCCATTTATCACCTTATTAAGCACTGATCTAGGTAGGGACCAAATTTCATTCAGCTTGGTGTCTTGGTTTGGTAAGGAATTTATAGTACTTTAATTATTCTAATTTAGAATTATATAGTAAAAAAGTGAACTGTGCCAGTTAATACCCCGTTTGCAAGTTCAGGTTTCCTGTGTGGTTTCAATGGGAATTTCTTTTCAAAACTGATTACATGAAGTAGGGGCTTTTTTTGAAGACCAGTTACTTATAGAGGACACTTAGACACCACAAAGGAAACTTTGCCAAAAGCTTAGGCAAGGCCTCCTCAAACATATTTCAGCAGAATTTGGTGCACTAATGTCTGACATTGGTTTTAAGGGGGGCCAAGTCAAGGTCAAAAAATTGGAATTTTTGCTTTTTTGCGACAACTATATCTCTTCAATAAAGCTGATCTAAGTATAAGATTGTACACAGGGTAGTATTCAAGATAAACTTTCATCAGCCCAAATTTGGAAGTTATATCACTTTTACTTTTTGACTTCTAGGCCCCCCAAAGTATGGTCCGAGTGGTTTTTGGGCATTTTGACCCCGTTTTTAAAATTGGGCAAGGTTGCTTTTTTCTGTTCACATATTTTCAATCTGGCGCAAAATGGTTATCCAAATGCCAAGTTTTTAAGGTCTGAGGGGTATAGTATCTTTACTTATGGCCCTCGAATATTGAATTTCACACCAGTACCTGTTTTTGAGGGCGCCCCCCTCAAATATTAAAATTGCTGTGCGTGAAAACGAAAAGCGGTACAGAGCTCAAATTTTCAGGATTTTCGTTCTCTGAATATCTTTTCAATACCCCAAAAAGGAAAAATCCATGAGGTGATGGTTGGTACTCAGTTTTGTTGAATTGGCATGACATGACCCTATTATCCTTGATTCATGATCTTTTGGACCTTACTGAAAATATGCCTGTGCTTTCACCAAGCAGTTCACCATGACTGCACACAGGGGTTTGATCCCATGCAAATTGTCTCTTATTTTTTAGCAACAAGTTTATCAGCAATTTTGACAACTGATGCACGTATGTGCAAGAGTATTATCCTTGTAAAAGTGGAAAAATCCTTTTTGGGGGAATCATGACAATGATTTATTGTATAGCAAGCCCTCTATATGCCCCTTCTCCCGATCAGTGTAAAACTCAGATTTTTTAAGAAAAATCACACTTACCCACAATGAAAGTTCTAAATTTACCCAGACTAGTTTAAGTGGAATAAATAATCCATCAGTTTGTCAAAACTGTCAACTGATCTATTTTTGTTTTATTTCTAGTTTTGGTCCCCCCAAAAATGCAGAATTTATGTTTCCTCAGAAAATCTCATTAGTCCCTTATTAGCGCTCTTATATTATCATAAAAATTGCATTTCGACCAATTAGTTTATGTATTAGATTAAAACTAAAGAGCCAGATGGTTATGGGTTTTGAAAATTCCAGGGAAGCACTCCCATTTTGGAATTGAATGCATCCTCTATGGCTCCTATCTAATCGGCATATAAGCACTATTTGATTGGTCACTTGGAAGGAATAATATCATGTAATGAGTCAAATCAGAGATACTAGTAAGTAATGTTGTTATGGTTACACAATATTAGAACATTATTTTTTGGATTGGTTACTCAGAGGGCTAATCTCATGTTGGTCCTGTAATAGCCAATCAGACTGTATTTTGGGGTGGAATTGCCAGGGGTTAAGACCCCCCCATTTTCAGCATTGCTATCACCCAAGACTCTTATTGATGTGTATAACTCTATTTTTATTTATAAAAAGATCTTGTGTTAAAAAATTTTCTGCAAATTTTGACTGTAACGGACAGGAGATTTTTTGAGGATACAATTTCTATAATTGGCACTAATCCAGTGGTAGAAAACACCTACCAAAAATGTTTAAAAGTTTTAAAATTATAGTCAAACCAGAACAAAAGAAACTTGCCTGCTATCATTACATTAATCGTCCCCATAGAAGAGCATGCTCGTTGATTTTCTGTTGTGCCCAACAGAAAATGCAAAATCATCTTCATGATCTTATTACATAACGACGGCATATTTAGCTTATTCACTTCAGGTTGATCTAATACATTACGTAAGCGTTCCAACAAATAACTAGTATAAACAAAAACATTGGGTTAAAAATGGGGGCCGCTTCTTTCTGGAAATTCCCCTTGTGGTGTCTTTTAAGTCAATATCGCACATTTTTTTGAAGAGCGCCCCATTTTCCACAAATGTTGAGATTTTGAACACGGTTGCATTGGTAACTGGCTAGTAAAACTGATACCTGTATGGTTGTCTGGTAAACTGTCTATGTGGTCGCAAACGGAGGAGTTTTGTAGTTGAATAATTAATATCGATATCTCCGATAATAAATGCATGGAAACTGCTTACCAAATAAATAGCCGGGATAGCGCTATGTACGTGTCTCACGCTCATCATTAGTTTGTTTTTATTGGTTCAGGCAAGTCAAGTTATAGTGAGTTGTTCTTGAGGAGACACTTTTTCATCATGGACAGACATTAACGTAGCAATTTCCAGCCCTGATCTCATTCTATTTTTACAAAATTGCTTATTTTATGATAAATACCATTTTGAGCATTCCCTCGTTCCAGATATAGTTTTCCTAGACTATACCAGGCATAACTGTGCAAAAATATCAATTTTGAAAATTGAGGGCACTCTTCAAAAATGTGCTTTATTGCTTACAACACTAAACCCATTCTTTTTATATTAAGCAATTTTGTCACCCAAATAACCCAACCCCTGATTTTGGTACATGATTCTCAGTCAATCCAATGCCTCTGGCTTGGAAGCACCAACTTAACAGTTATCCCATCTCCCATTTCGTATGTCATCTCCACCCCACCCCTTCCACCCCCCCCCCCCCACCCTGGGTTCAAATCCTTTCTATAATCATGGACAATGCTTGATCATCAAACTACTACTTTAAGACACAGAGAAGGGAAAAATTAGCATAGCATGTAGCTTTGCCAGTAGTAAGCTCAGTTGTATAGTAAACAATTAGTGGATTTAACTTTATAACCAAAAATAACATTTTACAGAGGATATTAAAGGCCTATCCAGTAGGCCATGGTGTGACCCAATAACTGGATTTAAGGGTCGAGGGGTGTAGTTCTTTATTATGGACCTCTGAATATGAATTTCACCCAGGACAGGTTTTTGAGGTGACCCCCTCAATTTAAAATTGCTGCACGTGAAAATGAAAAGAGATACAGAGACTACAATTGTCAGGATTTTAGTTTCTCCTGAATCTCTTCAAATACACCAAAAAAGAAAGAATCCATGAGGTGATGGTGTACTCGATTTGTTGAATTGGCCTGGAATGACCAGGTTCCTTTTTTTTTATTAATAATAAAGTCGTGTGTATAAAATAAGTGTTGCAGTTTGTTGTGGATTGTTGGTGCCCCCACACTATCGTGATTTATTCCTTTCTATTCACAGTAGTGCAACTTTTGCTTTGAGCCTTACCAGCGGAAAACAAATTTTTTACAGGGGCGGCAAAGGGGGGACATACATTTTCAGGGGGGCCAAAGCTATATATTAAACTTGTGTTAGTATAGTATAGGCCTAGTTGTTTTAACTGTAAATTGCACATGTTGCAGAAATCACTAATTTTCGAGGGGGGGGGTGGGAAGAGACGGGGGGCAGCTGTCCCCCTCATGTTATCCAACGTTTGGTACAAGATGAATAATGCTCCTGCTGCCTCTTCAGATTAGCTAGAATTTCCATGCAGACGTATGAAATAATACGGATCCGAGCATGTTGGAAATAATATGAAATTTTAAGAGTTCTCCCTTCTCTATAGTACTGGCTGAATACACCTTTGACTAATTAAGAAACAAATGCAAACCATAACAGAACAACTCCCTCTTCACAAAACATCCAAGTTGAAGTTTCTGAGTCCGAGTCAGTATTTGTGCCCCACCAACTGAAGTTAATATTTGGAAAGGGGACGAGAATTTATGTGAGATACTCCACCTCCCCTTCGTGTTGAAATTCAGTGAACTTTTCATCCAGGTTTACTTGAACAAAAAGATTTGTATTGCCCGAGACCACACTGTTTGGTAAGGGACTAGTCAGCACCGCTATCCAGAACCACTGACTTACGGTTACTTGGTACTAGTTGTCACATCAAAGTCAAAGAAAAAAAGACAAAAATTTCAAAATTGGAATTATTTTGCTAGTATTTCAACATATTAAGAAATTACACGTCTTTAACAGCACGCCGCCACCGCCACCACACCACCACCACCATCATCACCATCACCATCATCATCATCATCATCATCATCATCATCTCACCTTAGTCGACCATCATGGGTGTAGACAACAGCTCCAGACTCTAATCCTCTTTAAAGATACTCGTTCTGAGATTCTTCAATCTGGTATCCTCTTAACGGAGCGGCAAAGCTTTAAAAAGTAATTAGTATTCGAGTTACCCCTCCCCTTGGAACAAACAAAAAACAATCAACTTCAGTTGAAGGCAAATATGTTTACACATATTTGGATTCACAATTATTTTTGCGGATTAGAGGTTTTAACTTAAATTAAATAAGGAGCTTGAATAATAATAATAATCCTTAGATAGTTATTAGTTTCCATGATTTTCAAACTCTGACAAATTGTTTTGAGAGGTAAAAACCTCTCTAGACAGGGAGTAAGTCTAAATGGAATAACACAACAAACACATGTGTGAAGCTTTCGCTTACAGATGCGCATTGCATGTGCGTATTTTATGTGGGCAGTCCC
>JAMKCH010017158.1:0-25443 GCA_023653785.1 Ophioderma brevispina
TTTGGATTTTTTTACGGAAGTTTTTTACCAAAAACTTATGTATTTGATGGGGTACATCAGTAAGAGAACGCAATAACAGGAAAAACATTAGAAACTGGTTGTATTAATCACACCGGGGTCGATCGGTAACTCATACATTACTAGCCTCAGGATCTAGCCTAGCCTAGGCCTACTGTCGTCCTGATAGCTTCTTAGGTCTTTTACAAGCATTGATGTACTTTTGCACTAAACCTCTGCTTGCTCAAATCTAAATTAAATCTTGAAGTTTCATTTGATACTCACGCACAGTTTTTTACCCTACCCGAATACAATCATGAGCCTCTCAAAAATCAAATATTTGCAGGTAATTTAGTAGTATTTTATCCCCACCGAGCACGTCCGAATCATAGCGTCTCTTTATAAGGGAGCGCACCACTAATGACTCTCCCATAGGAATACACTCATTTTTGTACGGGTTTCCGGTTACACTACACAACGCCCTGCAATACTTGAGACATCGTTTTGGGGTTTTGGTATCAAAATAAAGCGCTTTTTCTGAAGATTTTTAGAAATTTTGCCTGAATATGGTGTTGACCATCTACTTTTCCCGTTATATTTTTCACATTAAAAAACTCAATAGCTAAATTACCACCCCGCTCACTCATATCTAGGAATGACCACCCGTGCACATCCGCGGCCGTATCTGGTTTGCTATGAAACCTGATTTTGTTCCTCAAGTTATGCAATGTTGACATAATTTCTATTGTCCATGTGAATATCATGCGATTTGTAGCTCTCGTTATGTAGAATTCCAGTAGAATTTTCTAAAAGCCTTGCACTTTTTTTAGCCGACTTGCGTTATATTACATAAAACGTGGACGAATTAGGGTTCGCCCCCCCTAGCACCGCCCATAGGACGAGAATTTTAAAAATTAAGTTTATTCATGTAATTTTCTATATTTTTTTAAGTAAACTGGTCAAATTTGAATGCATGCTCTTGTAGTTTTCTTTTCAAGTGCTTAAAATCGATATCAGTTTCTGAATTTCTGAAATAGCCAGCATTCGTCCTGTAAAGCAACCGCCTATCGGGATTTTCTTGTGCAGCTCATGTTGTGAATGAATTTATAAAGAGATGATGAATAAATCGTCTTTACACGCAATAATCTGAAGAGTTTACTGGTCCTAAAATAGGCTTCCATTTTTGAAAAGTATCATTCATGAAAAAAGGGATATTTTTAAAAATAATCTGACGTTTAGATTGCGTAAGTTTGCTTGATATCAGACAATCGATCTGCACAAAAAATGTAACAAATGTAGCTATATTTACAGATTTCACTCATATGTTCCCCAAGTCTGAGTTGTTAATTCGACGTGTTTTTATGGAAAATATCAAAATTTAGTCCCTCTTGAAGAAAATTAATGATATAGGCCCTATTAGGCCCATTAAGGCAACCAAAACCCCCAAATTAATCTTTAATAAGAAAGTTTCCAATTGCGTATCTGCGTTGGTTCCTATGCACTCATTACGCTCATAACAGACACCACATTGCCGCCGCGGCGCACTGTTATCATTATTTTAAATGGGTTGGTTTCCCCGACAAGAAACAGGACCGGGGTGTCTCGGGCCCCGTCCCGTTCGTAGCTCCGAAGACACGGACTTAAAAAAGGCAGAAAACATACTCTCGAAATACACCCTGATTTAAATTGCGACTACAGAATCTCTTTTTTGATCCATGCTTCTAAACCAGACCATGTTCTTTCGGGTAACTACAGGTTTCAAGGGTCCTATTAGGCCTAAACATCAATTGAGCTGCATGCACATACGAGAATGTTCCCATTTTCGTTCTACTTAGAACCATTTAGAAGGGTTCTATTTAGGAAAGGTTCTGAGTGGCACTCCTAATTTTAATTGGGTGTGCAATGAATGTGTGTGGAGCAAGAACTGCTGGAACCGCACAATAATTATTTTAAAACGTAGTGCATATAGGCCCTTGGTCCTTTGCACTGCTTGTGGTGCACCCCCCCCCCCCACCCACCCCACCAACACCCACACAATCAACTTTGTCGTTGGAATGTTTGGATTTTTTTTCCCGAGTTTTTACCAAAACTTATTTATTTTTATGGGTACGATCATAAGAACCATTACAGGAAAAACATTAGAACACGGTTGTAATAAATCACACAGAGGGCTCGGTGAACTCTACATTACTAGCCTCAAGATCTACCTAGCGAGGCCTACTGTCGTACTGATAGCGTAGGTCTTATACAAGCATTGGTGTACATTTTTGGCACTAAAACCCTGCTTGCTCAATTCTAAATTTAAATCTTGAAGTTTCATTTGGACTCCGACAGTTTTTGTTACCCGAAATCCATCATAAGCCTCTCCAACAATCAAATATTTGCAGGTATTTAGTTGTATTTACCACCGAGCACCTCCGATCATAAGCTTCCTGCGTTATACTGGAGCGCACCACTAATGCCTCTCCCATAGGAAACACGCAATTTTTTGTACGGGTTCGGTTAACTACAACCACTACTCCTGCAATACTTGAAACATCGTGGTTGGTATCAAAATACAGCGCTTTTTCTGAAGATTTTATAAATTTTGGCTGAATATGGTGTTGACCATCCATTTTCACGTTATTTTCACCTTAAAAACGCAATACTAATTTACCAGCCCGCATCACTCATATCTAGAAATGACCACCCGTGTACATCCGCGGCCGTATCTTGGTTTTGCGATGAACCCTATTTGTTTCTCATGTTTTAGGCATGTACATTAATTTCCTATCGTCCATGTTTGCTATCATGCATGTTTTCGCTCCCGTTTCATGAGAACTGACCATAGAAAATCTGTCTAAAAAAGCCTTTGCGCCCTTTTTTTAAGCCACTTGCTTAATTACATAAAACGTGGATGAATTAGTGGTGCGCCCCCTTAGAACACCCATAGTTACGAGAATTTTTAAGAAATTTAGTATTTCCTTGTAATTTCTAATATTTTTTTAAGTAAAACTGTCCAACTTTGAATGCAATTGCTTTGTAGTTTGCTATTACAAGTGCTTAAAATCGATATCAGGTTCTGAAATCTGCCGCAATTCGTCCCTGTAAGAAACCGCATATCGGGTTTTCTTGGTGTCAGCTCATGTTGTGCTGAATTTATAAAGTGATGAATAAACTCGTCTTACCACTCTATATCTGAGAGGTTACTGGTAATAAAATATGCTGCAATTTTTGAAGTATCATTCATGAATAAAAAGGGATATTTTAAAAAAAAAAAAAAATCTGACGTTTTAGATTGCGTAGTTTGCTTGAATATAAGAACATCGATTCCTGCAAAAAAAAAACATGGTCCACAAAATGAGCTATTACAATTTCACTCATATGTTCCCAAGTCTGAGTTTTTAATTCGACGTGTTATAGAAATATACAAAAGATTTAGTCCTCTTAAATTAATGATATAGGCCTATTTAGCCATTAAGGCAACCAAAACCCCACCAAATTATATCTTTTAATGAGAAGTTTTTTCCCAAGCGTATCTTGCGTGGGGTTTACCTATAGCAACGCATTACCGCAAATATACATACAGCACCATTGCCAGCCGCAGGCGCAACTGTTATCATTATTTTAATAATGGGGTTGGTTTCCCCGACAAAAACACGGACCCGGGTGTCTCGGGCCCCGTCCTTTCCGTAGATCATAAGAACCGGACTTAAAAGGTCAGAAAACATACTCTCGAAAAAGACACCCTTTTTAAATGCGACTACAGAATCTCTTTTTTGATCCATGCTTCTAAACCACAGGTCTTCTTCGTAGAACCTATACATGTTTCAAGGGCCTCTGTAGGCCTAGAACACATAAATTGAGCTTCATGCACATAACGAAAATTTCCCATTTTAGTTCTAACTTAGAACCAGTGTTAGGGTTCTATTTAGGAAAAAGTTTGAGTGGCACCTCTAATTTTAATTGTGTTGCAATAATTAAATGTTTGGAGTAGAACTGGAAACGCACCAATATTATTTTAAAACGTAAGTGATATAGGCCCTATGGTCTTCTTTACTGCTGTGGTGCACCCCCCCCCCCCCCCACCACCACCGAAATCAACTTGTCGTTGGAATTTTTGGATTTTTTACCGAGTTTTCTACCAAAACTTATGGTATTTGAATGGGGTCCAACTCATAAGAACGCAATAACAGGAAAAACATTAAGAAAACGGGTATATTAAATCACACAGGGGCGAGCGGTAACTCATACATTACTAACCTCAGTCTAGCCTAGCCCTAGGCCTATGTCCGTACTATAGCTTGGTCTTATACAGCATAGGGGGGTGATGACATTTTGCACTAACCCTCTGCTTGCTCAAATCTAAATTTAAATCTTGAAAGTTTTCATTTGAGACTCACGCACAGTTTTTTACCCGAAATACCAATCAGAATCCTTCTCAAAATCAACAAATATTGCAGGTATTTAGTAGTATTTACCCCACCGAGCACGTCCGATCAATAACGCGTCTCTTAGAAGGGAGCGCCCCACTAATGACTCTCCCATAGAATACAACGCATTTTTGTACGGGGTCCGTTACACACACACTCTCCCTGCCATACTTGATACATCGTGTTTGGTATCAAAATACGCGTTTCGAAGATTTTTAGAAATTTTGCCTGAATATGGTGTTGACCATCTCCTTTTCTCGTTATTTTCACATTAAAAACGCAATAGCTAATTACCACCCCGCATCACTCAATCTTAGGAATGACCACCGTGCACATCCGCGGCCGTACCTTGGGTTTGCGATGAACCCTTGATTTTGTTCTCATGTTTATGCAATGTTACATTAATTTCTAATTCGTCCATGTGGAGATATGCGATTTGTAGCCTCCGTTCTGAAGAATGACCATAGAATCTTGTCTAAAGCCTTCACTTTTTTAGCCGACTTGCGTAATTACATAAAACGTGGATGAAGTAGTGGTGCGCCCCCTTAAACACCCAAAACCCCCCAAATCCAAAATTTTAAAAATTAAGTACTTCATGTAATTCTAATATTTTTTTAAGTAAACTGTCAATCTTGATATGCAATTGCTCTTGTAGTTTTGCTTATTAACAGTGCTTAATCGATATTCCGTTTCTGAATAGCCGCAATTTCGTCCTGTAAGCTACCGCATATCGGGTTTTCTTGGTGCAGCTCATGTTGTGATGAATTTATAAAGAGATGATGAAAAAAATCGTCAATATTACACACACACACAAATTGAGAGTTTTACTGGTAATAAATACTGCCCTTTTTGAAAGTATCCTTCATGAAAAAAGGGATCACTTTTAAAAATAATCTGACTTTTAGATTGCGTAATTTTGCTTGATATAAGAACATCGATCTGCAAAAAAAAATGTCACAAATAGCTTATTTACGATTTCACTCATATGTTCCCAAGTCTGAGTTGTTAATTTACTTCGACGTGTTATGGAAATATAAAAAGATTTAGATTTTAGTCTCTTAAAATTAATGATATAGGCCATTTTAGGCCCATTAAGGCAAACAAACACCCCCAATTAATCTTTTAATGAAGAAAGTTTTCCCAAATGCGTAATCTGCGTGGCTACCTATGCAACGCATTGTACGCGCATAACAACACAACCATTGGCCAGCCGCATGCGCACTGTTATCATTATTTTAATGGGGTTGGTTTCCCCCGACAAGAAACAAGGACCGTGTGTTCGTGCCGGTCCCGTTCGTAGATCAATAAAACGGACTTAAAAAGGCAGAAAACAATACTCTCGAAATAGACACCCTTATTTAAATGCGAATACAGAATCTCGTTTTGATCCATGCTTCAAAACCAGACCAGGTTCTTTCGTAGAACCTATACATGTTTCAAGGGCCTATGTAATGCCTAGAACATAAATTGAGCTGCATGCACTAACGAAATGTTCCTCATTTTAGTTTCTACTTGACACCATTTTAGAAGGGTTATATTTAGGAACAGTTCGAGTGGCACTCTCTAATTTAATTGTTGGCAATATTAATGTTTATGTGAGTATAACTTAACCGCACCCAATATTATTTGAAAACGTAAGTGCATATAGGCCCTATTTTCTTCTGCACTGCCTGTGGTGCACCCCCCCCCCACCACCACCACTCGAAAATCAACTTTGTCGTTGGCATTTTTGGATTTTTTTTACCGGGTTTTCTAACCAAACTTATGTATTTGATGGGGTACCTCAGAAGAACGCAATAACAGGAAAAAATTAGAAAACGGGTTTATATTAAATCACAACAGGGGGCGATCGGTAACTCCATCCATTACTTAGCCTCAAGAATCTAGCCTAGCCTCGGCCTACTGTCTTACTGATAGCTTAGTCTTATACAAGCATTGAAGTACATTTGCACTAACCCTCTGCTTGCTCAAATATAAATTTAAATCTTGAGTTTTCATTTGTAGACTCACGGCACAGTTTTTTACCCGAAATACCATCCTACGCCTCCTCAAAAATCAATATTTGCAGGTATTAGTAGTATTTACCACCGAGCACGTCCTATCATAAGCGTCTCTTATAGGGGAGCGCACCACTAATTACTCCCTCCCATAGGAATACACGCATTTTTGTACGGGTTCCGGTTACACCAACTACACAACTCCTGCAATACTTGAGAAATCGTGTTTGTACCACAATAAACGCTTTTTTCTGAAGATTTAGAATTTTCCTGAATAATGGTGTTGACCATCTACTTTTTCACGTTATTTTCACATTAAAACGCAATAGCTAAATTTCCCACCCCGCATCACTCATATTATGAATGACCCCCGTGCACATCCGGGGCCGTATCTTGGGTTTTGCTATGAAACCTTGAAGTTTTGGTGTTTCGCATGTTATGCATTGTTGACATTAATTTCTATCGTCTATGTGGATATCGTGCGATTTGCAGCTCCCGTTATGAAGAAGTGACCAGTATCATCTTGTCCTAGCCTTGCACTTTTTTTCGCCGACTTGCGTTATTACAAAAACGTGGATGAATTAGTGGGGCGCCCCCTTAGAACACCCCATAGTGACGAGAATTTAAAAATTAATATTCATGTAATTTTCTAAATATTTTTTTTAATGTAACTGGTCAAATTTAAATGCAATTGCTCTTGTCGTTTGCTTTTACAAGTGCTAAAATCGTATCATTCTGAAATATGCCGCAATTCGTCCTGTAAGCAACCGCATATCGGGTTTTCTTGGTCAGCTCATGGTGTGATGATTTATAAAGAGATTATGAATAAAATCGTCTTTAAACGCTAATATCTAAAGAGTTTACTGGTAATAAAATAGGCTGGCCATTTTGAAAAGTATCATTCATGAAAAAAGGGATATTTTTAAAATAATCTGACGTTTAGATTGCGTAGTTTGCTGATATAAGAACATCGATCTGCAAAAAAAAATGGTCACAATGTGAGCTATATTTCGATTTTTCACTCATATTTTCCCCAAGTCTGATGTTGGTAATTCCGACTGTTATGGAATATACAAAAGATTTAGTCTCTTAAATTAATGATATAGGCCTATTGAGCCCTTAAGGCAACCAAAACACGCACAAATTAATCTTTTAATGAAGAAAGTTTTCCCAATGCGTAATCGGTGCGTGGTTACCACCCATGCAACGCATTACGCGCCATAACAGACACACATGCCAGCCGCAGGCGCCTGTTATTATTATTTATGGGGTTGGTTTCCCCGACAAGAAACAAGGCCCGGGTGTTCGGGCCCGGTCGCGTTCGTAGATCAGAAGAAAACGGACTTAAAATGGCAGAAAACATACTCTCGAAATAAGACACCCTTATAAATAAATGCGACTACAGAAACTCTGTTTTGATCCATGCTTCTAAACCAGTACCCTTCTTTCGTAGAACCTATACATGTTTCAAGGGCCTATGTAGGCCCTAGAACAGAAATTGAGCGCATGCACATAAACGAAAATTGTTTCCATTTTAGTTCCTACTTAGAACCATTTTAGAAGGGTTCTATTTAGGAAAAGTTTCTGAGTGGCACCCTAATTTTTAATTGTGTGCAATAACAATGTTATGGAGTAGACTGGAAAACCTCACCAATATTATTTTAAAACGTAAGTGCATAATAGGCCCATGTCTTCTGCCTGCTGTGGTGCACCCCACCCCCCCACCACCACCGAAATCAACTTTGTCGTTGGAATTTTTGGTTTTTTACCGGATTTTTCTACCAAAACTTATGTTTTGATGGGGTACATCAGTAAGGACGCAATAACAGGAAAAACATTATAAACGGGTTATATTAATCACAAACAGGGTCGATCGGTAACTCATACATTACTAACCTCAAGATCTAGCCTAGCCTAGGCTACGTCGTACTGATAGCTTAGGCCTTATACAAGCATTGATGTATCATTTTGTTTGCACTAAACCTCTGCTTTCTCTGAAATCTAAATTTAAATCTGAAGTTTCATTTGAAGACTCACGCACAGTTTTTTACCCGAAATACCACTCATAAGCCTCTCAAAAATCAAATATTTGCAGGTATTTAGTAGTAGTTACCACCGAGCACGTCCGATCATAAGCGTCTCTTATAGGGGAGCGCACCACATGACTTCTCCCAGAAGAAACACGCATTTTTGTACGGGTTCGGTTCCTACAAAACTCCTGCATACTTGAGACATGAGACAGGTCGTTTTTGGTTATCAAAATAAAGCGCTTTTTCTGAAATTTTAGAATTTGCCTGAAAATGGGTTTGACCATCTACTTTTCACGTTATTTCACATTAAAACGCAATAGCTAAATTTACCACCCCCGCCATCACTCATATCTAGGACTGACCACCCGTGCACATATCCTCGGCCGTATCCTTGGTTTGCGATGAAACCTGTTTTTGTTTCTCATGTTTATGCAATGTTGACATTAATTTCTATCGCCATGTGGAATCATGCGATTTTTGGTAGCTCGCTCCCGTTAGAAGAAATGACGCATTATAATCTTGTCTAATAAGCTTGGCACTTTTTTATAATCCGACTTGCTTATTACATAAAAACTGATGAATTATTGGTGGCCCGCCGCCCCCTTAGAACACCCCATAGTGACGATAATTTTAAAAATAATACTTCATGTAATTTCTAATATTTTTTTAAGAAACTGGTCAAATTTGAATGCATTTGCTCTTGTAGTTTTGCTTATTAACAAAGTTGCTTAAAAAATCCGTGATATCAGTTTCTGAAATATTCCGCAATTCGTCCTGTAAGGAACCGCATATCGGGTTTTCTTGGTGCAGCTCATGTGATGGTGAATTTATAAAGAGATGATGAATAAAATCGGTCTTTAACACGCTAATATCGAAGAGTTTACTGGTATAAAATAGGCGCCATTTTTGGAAAAGTACATCATGAAAAAAGTGATATTTTTAAAAATAATCTGACGTTTAGATGGCGTAAGTTTGCTTGATATAAGACATCGATCTGCAAAAATAAAAATGTCACAAATGAGCTACATATTTACAGATTTCACTCATATGTTCCCCAAGTCTGAGTTTACTTCGACGTGTTATATGGAAATATAACAAAAGATTTAAGTCTCTTAATTAAAGGATATAGGCCATTTAGGCCCATTAAGGCACCAGAAACACCCACAATTAATCTTTTATGAAGAAAGTTTTCCCAATGCGTTATCTGCGTGGGGTACCTATGCACGCATTACGCGCAATAACAGACACACTTGCCAGCCGCAGGCGCACTGTTATCTTTATGTTATGGGGTTGGTTTCCCCGACCAGAAACAGGTACCGGGTGTCTCGGGCCCGGTCCCGTTCGTAGATCAGAAGAAAACGGACTTAAAAGGCAGAAAACATACTCTCGAAATAGACAACCCTTATTTATGCGACTACAGAGTCCTCTGTTTTTGATCCATGCTCTAACCAGACCAGGTCTTTCGTGAACCTATACATGTTTCAAGGGCCTATGTAGGCCTAGACCATAAATTGAGCTGCTGCACATAACGAAAATGTTCCCATTTTAGTTCTACTTAGATCCATTTTTAGAAGGTTCTATTTAGGAAAAAGTTCTGAATGGCACCTCTAATTTTAATTTGTGTGCAATATTAAGGTTATGGAGTAGAACTGGAACCGCACCATATTATTTTAAACTAAGTGCATATAGGCCCTCTGGTCTTCTGCCCTGCTGTGGTGCACACCCCCCCCCCCCCCCACCACCACCGAAACCACCTTTGTCGTTGGAATTTCTGGATTTTTTTTACCGGAGTTTTCTACAAAACATTGAGTTTTGATGGGGACATTAAGTAGAGAACGCAATACAGGAAAAACATTAGAAACGGGTTATATTAATCACAACGGGGCGATCGGTAACTCTACATTTCTAGCTCAGAAATCTAGCCTAACCTAGGCCTACTGTCGTAATGATAGCTTAGGTCTTTACCAGCATTGCTGTTACATTTTGCAACTAAACCTCTCTCTGCTTGCTCAATCCTAAATTTAATCTTTAAGTTTCAATTTTGAGACTCCACGCACATTTTTTACCCGAATACCATCATAAGCCTCTCACAATCAAATCTTTGCAGGTATTTAGTAGTAGTTACCACCGAGCACGTCCGCTCATAAGCGTCTCTTATAAGGAAGCGCACCACTACTGACTCTCCCATGGAATACACGCATTTTTGTACGGGTTCCGTTAAACCAGCACCAACTCCTGCAAATACTTGAGACAAATCGTTTTTGGTATCAAATAAAGCGCTTTTTTCTGAAGATTTTTAGAAATTTTGCCTGAATATGGTGTTGACCATCCATTTTCACGTTATTTTCACAATTAAAAACGCAATAGCTAAATTTATCCACCCCGCATCATTACTCATATCTAGGAATGACCACCCTTGCACATCCGCGGCCGTATCTCGGGTTTGCGATGAAACCTATTTGTTTCTCATGTTATGCAAAGTTGACATTAATTTCTATCGTCCATATGGATATCGTGCGATTTGTAGCTCCCGTTATGAAGAAATGACCAGTAGAATCTTTCTAAGGCCTTGCACTTTTTTAGAGTCTCGACTTTGCTTTATTTACTAAACGTGGATGAATTAGTGGTGCCCCCCCTTAGAACACCCCATAGTGACGAGAATTTTAAAAATTAAGTATTCATGTATTTTCTAATATTTTTTTTAAGTAACTGGTCAAATTTGAATGGCAATTTGCCTCTGTAGTTTGCTATATTACAGTGCTTCAAATCGATTCAGTTTTTGAAATAGCCTCAATTCGTCCCTGTAAGCAACGCATATCGGGTTTTCTTGGGCAGCTCATGTTGTGATGCATTTATAAAGAGATGATGAAATAAAATCGGTCTTACAACTCTAATATCTGAAGAGTTTACTGGTAATAAAATAGGCTCGGCATTTTTTGTTTTTTTGAAAAGTTCATTCTTGGAAAAAAGGGATATTTAAAATAATCTGACGTTTAGATTGCGTAAGTTTGTTGAAATATAAGAAATCGCTTCTGCAAAAAAAATGTCACAAATGAGCTATATTTACAGATTCACTCATATGTTCCCAAGTCTGAGTTGTTAATCCGACGTGTTTGGAAATATACCAAAGATTTAGTCTCTTAAATTAATGATATAGGCTATTTAGGCCCATTAAGGCAACCAAAACACCCACAATTATCTTTAATGAATAAAGTTTTCCCAATGCGTAATCTGCGTGGGTTACCTATGCACGCATTACGCGCAATAACAACACACTTGCCAGCCGCAGGCGCACTGTTATCATTATTTTATGGGGTTGGTTTTCCCCGACAAGAAACAGGGACCGGGTGTCTCGGGCCTTGTTCCGTTCGTAGATCAGAAGAAACGACTAAAAAGCAAGAAAACTAACTCTCGTAAATAGACCCCTTATTTAAAATGCGACACCGAGTCCTCTGTTTTTGATCCATGGCTTTCTAAACCAGACCAGGTCCTTTCGTAACTAATACATGTTTCAAGGGCCTATGAGGCTAGAAACATAATTGAGCTGCATGCACATAACAAATGTTCCCATTTAGTTCTACTTAGAACCATTTTAGAAGGGTTTCTATTAGGAAAAGTTTCTGAGTGGACAACCTCTCATTTTAATTGTGGTGCAATATTAATGTTATGGAGTAGAAAACGGAACCGCACCAAGATTATTTTAAACGTAAGTTGGCATTGGCCCTATGGTCTTCTGCACTGCTGTGGTGCACACCCCCCCCCCCACCACCACGAAATCAACCTTTGTCGTTGGAATTTTTGGATTTTTTTTACCGCGTTTTCTACCAAAACTTATGTCTTTTGATGGGTACATCATAGAACGCAATAACAGAAAAACATTAAAAACGGGTTATATAAATCACAACAGGGGCGATCGGTAACTCATACTTACTACCTCAAGATCTAGCCTAGCCTAGGCCTAATCCTGTCGGACTGATAGCCTTAGGTCTTATACAAGCATTGATGTTACATTTGGCAACTCAAACCTCTGCGTTTTCTCAATCTAAATTTAAATCTCAGAAGTTTCATTTGAGACTCAGCACAGTTTTTTATACCCGAAATACAATCATGAGCCTCTCAAAAATCAAATATTTGCAGGTATTTAGTAGTAATTTACCCCGAGCACGTCCGATCATAAACGTCCTCTTATAAAACACCCCAGTGACGGATTTTAAAATGAGTATTCATGGTATTTTCTAATATTTTTTTTAATTAACCTGGTCAAACAAATTTGAATGCAATTGTCTTGTAGTTTGCTTATTACAGTGCTTAAAATCGATATCAGGTTCTGAAATATGCCGCAATCGTCTGTAAGCAACCGCATATCGGGTTTTCTTGGTGCAGCTTCATGGTGTGATTGACTTTATAAAGAGCTGATGAATAAATCCGTTTTTTTTTTTTTTTACAACCTAATATCTGAAGAGTTTACTGGAATAAAATAGGCTCCATTTTTTGAAAAGTTCATTCATTAAAAGGATATTTAAAAATAATCTGACGTTTAGATTGCGTAAGTTAAGTTTGCTTGATATAAGAACACGATCTGTCAAAAAAAAAATGTCACAAATGAGCTATATTTACAGATTTCACTCATTGTTCCCCAAGTCTGAGTTGTTAATTCGACTTGTTATGGAAATATACAAAGATTGTAGTCTCTTAAAAATTAATGATATAGGCCTATTTAGGCCCATTAAGGCAACAAAAACACCCACAATTAATCTTTAATGAAGAAAGTTTTCCCAAATGCGTAATCTGCGTGGCTACCTATGCAATCTCAATTACCCGCAATAACAGACACACATTGCCACCCGCAGGCGCACTGTTATCATATTTTATGGGGTTGGTTTCCCCGACAAGAAACAAGGACCGGGTGTCTCGGGCCCGGTCCCCGTTCGTAGATCAGAAGAAACGGACTTAAAAGGCAGAAAATATACTCTCGAAATAGACACCCTTATAATGCGACTACAGAGTCTCTGTTTTGAATCCATGCTTCTAAACCAAACCAGTTCTTTCGTAGAACCTATACCTGTTTCAAGGGCCTACATAGCCCTTGAAATGTATAGGTTCTACGAAAGAACCTGGTCTGGTTAGAAGCATGGATCAAAACAGATTCTGTAGTCGCATTTAAATAAGGGTGTCTATTTCGAAGTATGTTTCTGCCTTTTTAAGTCGGTTTCTTCTGATCTACGATCGGGACCGGGCCCGAGACACCCGGTCCTTGTTGTTTCTTGTCGGGAAACCAACCCCATTAAATAATGATACAGTGCGCCCTGCGTGGCAATGTGTGTCTGTTATTGCGCGTATGCGTTGCTAGGTACCCACGCAGATTACGCATTTGGGAAAACTTTCTTCATTAAAAGATTAATTTGTGGGTGTTTTTGGTTGCCTTAATGGGCCTAAAAGGCCTATATCATTAATTTAAGAGACTAACTCTTTTGTATATTTCCATCACACGTCAATTAACAACTCAGACTTGGGGACATATGAGTGAAATCTGTAAATATAGCTTCATTTGTGCTTTTTTTTTTGCAGATCGATGTTCTTATATCAACAAACTTACGCAATCTAAACGTCAGTTATTTTTAAAATAAGTTAAAAATTCAAAAAATAAAAACCTTTTCAAAATGGCAGCCTATTTTTTATTACCAGAAAACTCTTCAGATTTAGCGTGTACAGACGATTTTATTCATCATCTCTTATAAATTCATCACAACATGAGCTCCACCAAGACCAACCCATATGTCGGTTGCTTACAGGACGAAATTGCGGCTATTTCAGAACTGATATCGATTTTAAGCACTTGTAATAAGCAACCTACAAGAGCAATGGCATTCAAATTGAACAGTTTTACTTAAAAAAATATTAGAAATTACATATTTTTCTTTTTTTAATTTTTAAAATTCCTTCGTCACTATGGGGTGTTATAAGAGACGCTTATGATCGGAACGTGCTCGGTGTAATACTCTAAATACCTGCCAATATTTGATTTTTGAGAGGCTTATGATTGGTATTTCGGGTAAAAACGTGCGTGAGTCTCAAATTAAACTTCAAGATTTAAATTTATATGGAGCAAGCAGAGGTTTAGTGCAAAATGACAATCAATTCGGTATAAGACCTAAGCTACAGTACGACAGTAGGCCTAGGCTAGTACTAGTCTATGAGGCTTGTAATGTATGAGTTTACCGTTCGCCCCTTTTGTGATTTAATATAACCCGTTTTCTAAGTTTTTCCTGTTTATTGCGTTCTACTGAGGTTACCCCATCAACTACATAAGTTTTGGTAAAACTCCGGTAAAAAATCCAAAAAAAATTTTCCAACGACAAGTTTTTGGAAAATTTCGGTGGTTGTGGGGGGGGGGTGCACACAGCAGTGCAGAAGACCATAGGGCCTATATTCACTTACGTTTTAAATAATATTGGTGCGTTTCCAGTCTACCTCCAATACATTATATTGCCCACATTTAAAATTAGAGGTGCTCACTCAGAACTTTTCCTAAATAGAACCCTTCTAATGGTTTTCTAATAGAACTAAAATGGGAACATTTTCGTTATGTGCATGCACCTCCATTTATTTCTAGGCCTACATCGGCCCTTGAAACAGGTATAGGTTCTACGAAAGAACCTGGTCTGGTTTAGAAGCATGGATTCAAAACAAGACTCTGTAGTCGCATTAATGAAGGGTGGCTATTTCGAGAGTATGTTTTCTGCCTTTAAGTCCGTTTTCTTCTGATCTACGATCGGGACCGGGCCCGAGACCCCGTCCTTTGTTTCTGTCGGGAAACCAACCCCATTAAAATAATGAATAACGTGCGCCTGCGCTGGCATGTGTGTCTGTTATTGCGCGTAATGCGTTGCATAGGTACCACGCATATTACGCATTGGGAAAACTTTCTTCATTAAAAGATAATTTGTGGGTGTTTTGGTTTGCCTTATGGGCCTAAATAGGCCTATTCATTAATTTTAAGAGACTAAATCTTTTGTAAATTTCCATACCACGTCGATTAACACTCAGCTTGGGGACATATGAGTGAAATCTGTAAATATACTTCATTTGTGACATTTTTTTTTTTGCAGATCGGATGTTTCTTATATCAAGCAAACTTACGCCAATCAAACGTCAGATTATTTTTAAAATATCCCTTTTTCATGAATATACTTTTCAAAATGGCAGCCTATTTTATTATCCATAAACTCTTCAGATATTAGCGTTTAAAGACATTTTTTATTCATCATCTCTTATAATTCACATCACAACATGACTGCACCAAGAAACCCGATATCGGTTGCTTACATGACCAATTGCGGCATATTTCAGAAAACTGAATCGATTTTAAGCACTTGATAAGCAAACTAAAGAATGCATTCAATTTGACCAGTTTACTAAAAAAATTTAAAATTACATGAAACTTTAATTTTTAAAATTCTCGTCACTATGGGGTGTTCTAATGGGGCGCACCACTAATTCAATCCACGGTTTTATGTAAACGACAGTCGGCTAAAAAAGTGCAGGCTTTAGACAAGATTCTACTGGTCTTTCTTCATAACGAGAGCTACAAATCGCATGATAGCCACATGGACGATAGAAATTAATGTCACATTGCATAACATGAGAACAAAATCAGGTTTCATCGAAGATACGGCCGCGGATGTGCACGGGGGGGTCCATTCCTAGATAGATGATGCGGGGTGGTAAATTTAGCTATTGCGTTTTTAATGTGAAAATAAACGTGAAAAGTAATGGCTCAACACCATATATCGGCAAAATTTCTAAAATCTCAGAAAGCGCTTTATTTTTGATACCAACACGATGTCTCAAGTATTGCAGGGATTGTTAGTGTAACGGACC
This sequence comes from Ophioderma brevispina, assembly GCA_023653785.1. NCBI lineage: Eukaryota > Metazoa > Echinodermata > Ophiuroidea > Amphilepidida > Ophiodermatidae > Ophioderma > Ophioderma brevispina. Next base: position 16,318 of record JAMKCH010017158.1, read on the forward strand.
CGTACACAATTGCCGTGGATCCTCGGGGAAGAGTCATTATGGTGCGCTCCCTTATAAGAGACGCTTATGAACGGACGGTGCTCGTGTAAATACTACTACTACCGCAAATATTATTTTTTGAGAGCTTATGATTTGTATTTCGGGTAAAAAACTGTGCGTGAGTCTCAAAGGAAACTCAAGATTTAAATTTAGATTTGCGCAAGCAGAGGTTTAGTGCAAAATGTACATCAATGCTGTATAAGACCTAAGCTATCAGTACGACATGTAGCCTAGCTAGGCTAATCTTTGAGGCTAGTAATGTATGAGTTACCGATCGCCCCTGTTGTGATTTCATATAACCGTTTTTCTAATGTTTTTTCTGTTATTGCGTTCTTACTGATGGTAACCCATCAAATACATAAGTTTTTGGTAGAAAACTCCGGTAAAAAATCAAAATCCAACGACAAAGTTGATTTTCGGTGGTGGTGGGGGGGGGGGGGGTGCACCACAGCAGTAAAGAAGACCAATGGCCTAATGCACTTACGTTTTAACATAATATGGTGCGGTTTTCCATGTTTTTCATCCATACATTAATTCTTTTGGCCACACAATTAAAAATTAGAGGTGCCACTCATACTTTTTCCTAAATAAACCCTTCTAAAATGGTTCTAAGTAGAACTAAATGGGAACATTTTCGTTTGTGCATGCAGCTCATTTATGTTTCTAGGCCTACATAGGCCCTTGAAACATGTTATAGGTTCTACGAAAAACCTGGTCTGGTTTAGATCATGGATCAAAACAGAGACTCTGTAGTCGCAATTTAAATAAGGGTGTCTATTTCGAGAGTATTTTCTGCCTTTTTGTCCGTTTCTTCTGATCTACGAACGGGAACGGGCCCGAGACACCCGGTCCCTGTTTCTTGTCGGGAAACCAACCCATTAAAATAATGATAACAGTCCGCCTGCGGCTGCATGTGTGTCTGTTATTGCGCGTAATGCGTTGCATAGGTAACGACGCAGATTACGCATTGGGAACTTCTTCTTCATTAAAGATTAAATTTGTGGGTGTTTTGGTTGCCTTAATGGGCCTAAATAGGCCTCCTTCATTAATTTTTAAGAGACTAAATCTTTGTGTATATTTCCATAAAACCGTCCGAATTAACAACTCAGACTTGGTGAACATATGATTGAATCTGTAATAATATCTTCATTTGTGACATTTTTTTTTTGCGCATCGATGTTCTGTATATCAAGCAAACTTACGCAATCTAAACGTCAGCTTTTTTTTTAAAAATATCCCTTTTTCTGAATGATACTTTCAAAATGGCAGCCTATTTTATTACCAGTAAACTCTTCAATATTAGCGGGTAAAGACGTTTTATTCATCATCTCTTTATAACATCACAACAGAGCTGCACCAAGAAAACCCGATATGCGGTTTGCTTACAGGACGAATGCCGGCATCTTTTCAGAAACTGATATCGATTTTAAGCACTTGGTATAAGCAAACTAACAAAGCATTGCATTCAATTTGACGCAGTTTTACCGTAAAAAAATTTAGAAATTACATGAATACTTAATTTTTTTAAAATTCTCGTCACTATGGGGTGTTCTAAGGGGCGCACCACTAATTCATCCACTTTTTTATGTAATCACGCAAGTCGGCTAAAAAACTTGCAAGGCTTAGACAGATTCTACCGGTCATTTCTTCATAACGGGAGCTACAAATCGAATGATATCCACATGGACGTAGAAATTAATGTCACCATTGCATAACATGAGAAACAAAATCAGGTTTCCACAAAATCCGCACACACCAAGATACGCCGCGGAAGTGCACGGGTGGTCATTCCTAGATATGAGTGATGCGGGGTGGTAAATTTAACTATTGCGTTTTTTTAATGTGAAAATAACGTGGAAAGTAGATGGTCAAACCATTTCAGGCAAATTTCTAAATCTTCAGAAAAGCGCTTTATTTTGATACAACACGATGTCTCAAGTTTTGCAGGGATTTGTGTAGTGTAACCGGAACCGTACAAAATGCGTGTTTCCTATGGAAGTCATTATGGTGCGCTCCCTTATAAAGACGCTTATGATCGGACGTGCTCGGTGGTAACTACTACTAAATACCTGCAAATATTTGATTTTTGAGATGCTTATGATTGGTATTTCTGGTAAAAACTGTGCGTGAGTCTCAAACGAAACTTCAAGATTTAAATTTTAGATTTGAGCATAAGCCGATGTTTATGCAAAGTACATCAATGCTTGTATAAGACCTAAACTATCAGTACGACAGTAGGCCTAGGCTAGTCTAGATCCTGAGGCTAGTAATGTATGAGGTACCGGATCGCCCCTGTTGTGATTTAATATACCCCTTTTTCTAATGTTTTCCTGTTTTGCGTTCTTACTGATTTCCCCCCATCAAATACATAAGTTTTTGGTCAGAAACTCCGGTAAAAAAATCCAAAATTCCAACGCCAAAGTTGTTTCGGTGGTGTGGTGTGGGGGGGGGGGTGCACCACAGCAGTGCAGCAGACCATAGGGCCCTATATGCACTTACGTTTTAAAAATATATTTGTGCGGTTCCAGTTCTGCCCATAACATTAAATGCACACAATTAAAATTAGAGGTGCCACTCAGAACTTTTTCCTAAATAGAACCCTTCTAAAATGTTCTAATTAGAACTAAAATGGGAACATTTTGTTTATTTGCTGCATCTCAATTTTATGTTCTAGGCCTACATAGGCCCTTGAAACATGTAATAAGGTTCTACGAAAAACCTGTCTGGTTTAAAAGCATGGATCAAAACAGAGACTCTGTAGTCCGCATTAAATAAGGGTGTCTATTTCGAGAGTATTTTTCTGCCTTTTTAAGTCCGTTTCTTCTGATCTACGAACGGGACTGGGCCCGAGACACCCTGTCCCTTGTTTCTTTTCGGTGAAAACCAACCCCATTAAAATAATGATAACAGTGCGCCTGCGGCGGGCAATGTTTGTCCGTTATTGCCGTAGCGTTTTGCATAGGTAGCCACGCAGATTACGCATTGGGAAAACTTTCATTCATTAAAAATTAATTTGTGGTGTTTTGGTTGCCCTTATAATGGGCCGAAATAGGCCTATATCCTTATTTTAAGAGACTAATTTTGTAAATTTCCATAACACGTCGAATTAACAACTCAGACTTGGGGAACATATGAGTTAAATCTGTAATATAGCTCATTTGTGCCATTTTTTTTTTTTGGCAGTCGATGTTCTTATATCAAGCAAACTTACGCAATCTACACGTCAGATTCTTTTTAAATAGCCCTTTTTTCATGAATGATACTTTTCAAAAATGGCAGCATATGTTATCCGTAAACTCTTCAGATTTACGTGTAAAGACATTTATTCACCGCTCTTTATAATTCCAGCACAACATGAGGCCTGTCCACCAAGAAAACCCGATAGCGTTGCTTACAGGACGAATTGCGCATATTTCAGAAACTGATATCTATTTTAAGCACTTGTAATAAGCAAACTACAAGAGCTTGCTTCAAATTTGACCAGTTTTACTTAAAAAAATATTAGAATTACATGAATACCTTAATTTTTAAAATTCTCGTCACTATGGGGTGTTCTAAGGGGGCTCACCCACTAATTCATCCCCGTTTTATGTATACGCAAGTCGGCTAAAAAATGGTCAAGGCTTAGACAAGATTCTACTGGTCATTTCTTCATAACGGGAGCTACCAATCGCATGATATCCACATAAGACGATCGAACTTACATACTATCAACATTGCATACTGAGAAACAACATCAGGTTTTTCATCGCAAACCCAAGATACTGCCGCGATGTGCACGGGTGGTCATTCCTAGATATCAGTGATGCGGGGTGGGTAAATTTAGCTATTGCGTTTTTAATGTGAAATTAACGTGAAAAGTAGAATGGTCACACCATATTAGTCAAAATTTCTAAAATCTTCAGAAAAAGCCGCTTTATTTTATACCAAACGCGATGCCTCTAGTATTGCAGGGAGTTGGTAGTGTAACCGGAACCCGTACAAAATGCGGTTTTTTTTGTATCCTAGGGGAGAGTCATTAGTGGTGCGCTCCCTTATAAGAGACGCTTCTGATCGGACTGCTCGTGGGTAAACTACTAAAACTTCTGCAATATTTGATTTTTGAGAGGCTCATGATTTGGTAATTTCGGGTTAAAAACTGTGCCGGTGAGTCTCAAATGAAAAAAAAAAAACTTCAAGATTTAAATTTAGATTTTAGCAAGGCAAGGTTTAGTGCAAAATGTACATCAATGCTTGTATAATACCTAAGCTATCCATACGCACAGAGGGGGGCCTAGGCGAGGTGATCTTGAGGCTAGTAATGTATGATTAACCGATCGCCCCTGTTTGATTTAATATAACCCGTTGTCTAATGTTTTTCCTGTTATTGCGTTCTTACTGATTGTCCCCTCAATACATAATTTTTGGTATAAAACTCCGGTAAAAAAGTCCAAAAATTCCCCACGACAAGTTGAATTGTCGGTGGTGGGTGGTGGGGGGGGGGTGCACCACGCAGTACAGAGACCATAGGGCCTATATCCCATTTTTTGTTTACGTTTTTAAAAATAAATATTGGTGCGGTTCCAGTTCTCCCCCATAAAATTAATATTGCACACATGTAAAATTAAGAGGTGCCACTCAGAACTTTTCCTAACAGAAACCCTTCTAAAAATGGTTTCTAAGTAACTAAAATGGGAACATTTTTCGTTATTGGCATCAGCTCACTTTAGTTTCTAGGCCTACATAGGCCTTGAAACATGTATAGGTTCTACGAAAGAACCTGGTCTGGTTTGAACTGGATCAACGAGAAAAAAAAAAACCCCCCCCCCCTCTGTAGTCCCATTTATAAGGGTGTCCTATTTCGAGAGTATGTTTTCTGCCCCCCCCTTTTTTAAGTCCGTTTCTCTGATCTACGAACGGGACCGGGCCCGAGACACCCGTCCTTGGTTCTTGTCGGGGAAACCAACCCCATAAAATAAATGATAAGCGTGCGCCTGCGGCTGGCAATGTGTGTCTGTTTTTGCGCGTAATGCGTTGCATAGGTAACGACGCAGATTACGCATTTGGGAAAACTTTCTTCAATAAAAGATTAATTTGTTGGTGTTTGGTTGCCTTATGGGGCTAATGGCCTATATCATTAATTTAAGAGACTAAATCTTTTGTATATTTCCTACACGTCGAATTACAACTCACTGGGAACATATGAGTGAAACTGTAAATAAGCTCATTTGTTACATTTTTTTTTGCAGATCGATGTTCTTTATATCAATAAACAAACTTACCAATCTAAACGTCAGACATTTTTAAAATATCCCTTTTTTCATGAATGATACTTTTTCAAAAATGGCAGCCTATTTTTATTACCAGTAAACTCTTCAGATATTGCGTGTAAAGACGATTTATTCTCATCTCTTTATAAATTCCTCACAACATGAGCTGCACCAAAAACCCGATATGCGGTTGCTTACAAGACGAATTGCGGCAGATTTCAGAACCTGATATCGATTTTAAGCACTTGTCATCGCACCTCCAGAGCAATTGCATTCAAATTTGACCAGTTTACTTAAAAAATCTTAGAAATTACATGAATACTTAATTTTTAAAATTCCTCGTCCCCTATGGGTTTTTCTAAGGGGGCGCACCACTAATTCCTCACGTTTTATGTAATAACGCAAGTCGGCAAAAAAAGTTTGCAGGCTTAGACAGATTCTATTGGTCATTTCTTCATAACGGAGGCTACAAATCGCTGATATCCACATGGACGATAGAAATTAATGTCAACAATTGAAATATCAGTAAGAAACAAATCATTACTCATCGCAAACCAAGATCGGCCCCGCGGTGTGCACGGGTGGTCATTCCTAAATATGAGTGATGCGGGGTGGTAATTTACTATTGCGTTTTTAATGTGAAAATAACGTGAAAAAGTAGATGGTCACCACCAATTAGGCAAATTTCTTAAAATCTTCAGAAAAAGCGCTTTATTTGATACCAAACACATGTCTCAAGTATTGATGGGTTGTGTTGTGTAACGAAACCCGTACAAAAATGCGTTATTCCTATGGGAGAGCCTTAGTGTGCGCTCCTTATAATAGACGCTTATGGTCGGACGTGCTCGGTGGTACATACTACTAAATACCTCAAATATTTGATTTTTGAGAGGCTTATGATTGGTATTTCGGGTAAAAACTGTGCGTGAGTCTCAATTGAAACTTCAAGATTTAAAATTTAGATTTGAGTCACGCAGAGGTTAGTTCAAAAGTACATTAATGCTTGTATAGGACCTATCACTGTACGACAGTAGGCCTAGGCTAAGGCTAGATCTTAAGGCTAGTAATGTATGAGTTACCGACGCCCCTGTTGTGATTTAATATAACCCGTTTTCTATGTTTTTCCCGTTTTATTGCCGTTCTTAGAATGTACCACATCAAATACATAAGTTTTGGTAAAAACTCCGGTAAAAAATCCAAAAATTCCAACGACAAAGATGATTTCGGTGGTGGGGGGGGGGGGGGGTTGCACCACAGCAGTGCAGAAGACTAGGCCTATATGCACTTACGTTTTAAAATAATATGGTGCGGTTCCAGTTATACTCCATAACATTAAATATTGCATCACATTAAACTTAGAGGTTCCACTCAGAACTTTTCCTAAATAAACCCTTCAAAATGGTTCTAAGTCGAACGAAATGGGAACATTTTCGTATGTGCATGCAGCTCAATTTTATGTTCTAGGCCACATAGCCCTTGAAACATTATAGGTTCTACGAAAAACCTGGTCTGGTTTAGAAGCATTGATCAAAACAGAGACCTCTGTAGTCGCATTTAAAAAGGGTGTCTATTTCGAGAGTATGTTTTCTTTGCCTTTTAAGTCCGTTTCTTCTGATCTACGAACGGGACCAAGGTGCCCGAGACACCCGGTCCTTGTTTCTTGTCGGGGAAACAACCCTTAAAATATGATAAAGTGCGCCTGCGCTGGCAATGTGTGACTGTTATTGCGCGTAATGCGTTGCATAGGTAACACGCATATACGCATTGGGAAAACTTTCTTCATTAAAAGAATATTTGTGGTGTTTTGGGTTTGCCTTAATGGGCCTAAATAAGCCTATATCATTAATTTTAAGAGACTAAATCTTTTGTATATTTCCATAACACGTCGAATTAACAACTCAGACTTGGGGTACATATGAGTGAAATCGTAAATATAGCTCATTTGTGACATTTTTTTTTTTTGGAGCTCGCTGTTCTTATATCCAGCAAACTTACGCAATCTAAACGTCAATGATTTTTAAAATATCCCTTTTTTCATGAATGATCTTTTCAAAAATGGCAGCATATTTTATTACCATTAAACTCTTCAGATATTAGCGTGTCAAAGACGGATTTTACATTCATCAATCTCTTTAAAATTCATCACAACATGAGCTGCAACAAGAAAAACCCGATATGCGGTTGCTTACAGGACGAATTGCGGCATATTTCAGAACTGATGTCGATTTTAAGCACTTGTAATAAGCAAACTACAAGAGCAATTGCATTCAAATTTGGCCAGTTTACTTAAAAAAATATTAGAAATTACATGAATACTTAATTTTTAAAATTCTCGTCACTACGGGGGGGGTGGGTGTTCTAATGGGGCGCACCACTAATTTCATCCCCGTTTTATGTAATAACGCAAAGTCGGCTACAAAAGTGAAGGCTTAGACAAGAATTCTACTGGTCATTTCTTTCATAAGGGATCTACAAATCGCATGATATCCACCATGGACGATAATTAATGTCAACATTGCAATAACATGAGAAACAAAATCAGGTTCATCGCAACCCAAGAGACGGCCGCGGATGTGCACGGGTGGTCATTCCTAGATATGAGTGATTCGGGGTGAATTTAGCTATTGCGTTTTATGTGAAAATAACGTGAAAAGTAGATTGTCAACACCATATTCAGGCAAAATTTCTAAAATCTTTCAAAAAAGCGCTTTATTTTGATACCAACACGATGGGGCTCAAGTATTGCAGGAGTTGTGTAGGGTAACCGGACCGTACAAAAATGCGTGTATTCCCATGGGAGAATTCCATTAGTGGTGCGCTCCCTTCTAAGAGACGCTTATGATCGGCGTGCTCGGGTGTTAAATACCTACTAAATACCTGCAATATTTGATTTTTTGAAGAGGCTTATTATTGGTATTTCGGGTAAAAAACAGTGCGTGAGTCTCAAATGTAACTTCAAGATTTAAATTTTATTTGAGCAAGCAGAAGGTTTAGTGCAAATGTACTCACTGCTTGTATAACACCTAAGCTATCACTGTACGACAGTAGGCCTAGGCAGGCTAGGCTTATATCTTGAGGCTAGTAATGTTTGAGTTTACCGATCGCCCCTGTTGTTATTTAATATACCCCTTTTTCTCTAATGTTCTTTCCTGTTATTGCGTTCTTACTGATGTACCCATCAATACCTAAGTTTGGGTAGAACACTCCGGTAAAAAAATCCAAAAATTCCAACGACAAGTTGATTTCGGTGGTGGTTGGGGGGGGGGGGTTGCACCACGCAAGTGCAGAAGACCATAGGGCCTATGCACTTACGTTTAAAATAATATTGGTGCGGTTCCAGTTCTACTCCATAACATTAATATTTGCACACAATTAAAATTTAGAGTGCCACTCCAGAACTTTTTCCTAATAGAACCCTTCTAAAATGGTTTCTAAATAGAACTAAAATGGGAACAATTTCGTTATGTGCATGCATCTCAATTTATGTTCTAGGCCTACATAGGCCCTTGAAACATGTATGGTTCTACGAAAGACCCTGTCTGTTTAAAGCATGGATCAAAACAGAGACGCTGGATCGCATTAAATAAGGGTGTCTATTTCGAGAGTATGTTTTCTGCCTTTTTTAAGTCCGTTCTTTCTGATCTACGAACGGGACCGGGCCCGAGACACCCGGTCCTTGTTTCTTGTCGGGGAAACCCACCCCCATTAAAATAATGATAACAGTGCGCCTGCGGCTGGCATGTGGGTCTGTTATTGCGCGTAATGCGTTGCCTATTAACCACGCAGATTACGCATTGGGAAAACTTTCTTCAGTAAAAGATTAATTGTGGTGTTTTGT
>JAMKCH010017159.1:0-45867 GCA_023653785.1 Ophioderma brevispina
AGGACGATGAAGTCGTGTGGGCCAAGGGAACACACCCAAATTGGTTTGTATTGGAACAGAGGAGGTGTGAGTATCTAGGGGGGACGTGGGGTTTGTCTGGTGAAGAGCATGGGTTGTGAAGGGGAATGAATAAAGGTGGTCTTTATCTGGAGAACAACATGGGGGTGTGAAGGGACAAGAATATAAGATGGGGTGTCTGGAGAAGGAGGGTTTGTGTGTACAAGGGGTAGTCTAAAGGGTATGATTGGAGGATGTGGGGGTATGTTTGGAGAAGAGCATGGGGTATGTGTGTTCAAGGGCATAAATGTGGGGGGGCGTAGGGTATGTGTGTGGTTGGAGCTGGACGGGGACCACTAAGAGCAATTCTGTCCCACCATAAAATACATTTCCTTTGCATTGATATGAAGTTTTTTTGCATTTATTTTGAAATTTTAATTTTACTCTTTGGTATTTGCTAGTTAGGCCCTACTTTAAAAACCTATAAGAAAAGCTGAATAACTGTCAATTTTTGACAAAACTAATTCTGACTTAGACCAGGTCTAACTTTAAACCTGGTTTATTTTTTTTGTGCATACGGATCTTAATATTTGACCTATGTACACACCAAAATTTATTTTTTTTTCTCCAAATGTTTACAGTTTTTACCCCATAACTCCGAAACTATAAGCCATAGATATGATAAACTATACCTTTTAGAATCATTGTAATCTGAGAAACAGTGTCATGTGCTACCTGTGACCCCTGTGTACCCTTGAAATCCAAGCTGGGGCCATACAGGAAGCTTGGCAAGTGCTTCCATCAGTATGGATTATCGGTGCCTAAAGAACTTGTGTGTAAAAATACACAATTTTATCCGGAAGCGCACACTCTTTCACTATGGTCCCCTGCTAAAGATAAATATTGTTATATTATAAAGTGGTGAACGTAGGTCCGTGCGCACCATAGAGCTAGAATATAAACCAAGAGGGGAATCGCGTGTATTGTGGAATAGCCCAAGCCCGTAACAGATTTCTCTCATTATCATGTTTTGGGGAGTCCAAGTGTGGGAAAATATCGGATCCAAAACATGATAATGATAAAATTGGATGATTTACGCCCAATATTAATTGATCTCGCTATGAGTTTTAAATATTGGGCTCGACTGCGTCTAGCCCAATATTTTTGAAACCCATAGCTCGACCAATTAATTTGGGCTCAACGACGTAAGTAGTATAGCACGTACCATTAGGGAGGGGTTGGGAGGAAGATTTCAGGAGCAGGATGAGAAGGTGACATTATGACCTTGCGGAGGTGGCGCTAATGACAGGAAACCATGTCTTTTGGAGCGAAATCCTGCTCTCTTTTCTTTCTTTCCTGGTTTGTCGGTTCAAGGTGGAGTTGTCTGAATATGACGACCTTGGTGTGTAGCCATGGGTGAAAGAAAACTTGCTCTGATTTGGGGAGATGGGAGTGAGGCAGTTTAGGGAGCATAGTTTGTACATGTGTTTGGGCTTTAATAAATAGGTGATTATAAGATTTGCAAGCATGACACTTTGGGAAAAGATCGACCAGAGACTCGTTTATTAATTTTTCTTGTTCATGATAGTATTTTATTTCTATCTTCCTTTACAGGATTACCTATATACATGTAATAGTAATATCGAAAAAATGACATCAGGTGTTATTTTAAATTTTATTTTCTTTGTAAGGTTGCGTAGAGATAACATATTATAGTATCGTTAATACATAATAAAATATTCTACACGAGATAATTATAGATACGGGACAGATATTCATTACATGTAGACACCTTGCGGTATTTGACATTTCTTTTGTCCCAAACAAAACAAGTTCCAACAAGGTATGATGACCATTGAACATGAAAGGTCTGAGGTCATTGACACGGCTGATTTAACATTTTATGACGTATGTAGGCCTAATGAACAAGTCCAAACAATTCTTGAATGACCAGTGAAAATTACGTATCTGAAGGTCATCGACCAGGGGACTTAACCAACTGGTCATAACATTACAGGCATAACTGAAACCTGTCGCAACAAGTCCTGACCACGCAAACTAAACATTTATTGACATATTTTTAACATAATTAGGCATAAGGAGAACAGGTGCAGATAGTTTTATATATAATATGGATGCAAAAACATAGTCTGTGATGTTTAGTATATATTTGTTATCATTTATGACAGTTATAACATCACTTACCCCTGCAGGCGTGAAAGTTTTTACTAGAACACTTGAACTTTGTTACCAATTTGAAATATTGTTTATGACAAATATATTTTTTTTTAATTTGATCTTAAAATGTTTCATCTGAAAATGACCCATAGATATTTTGTATGGAACATTGAACAATATCCTGAGCCTGAATATTTAAAAGAGACAAAATAAGTACAAAAACCAATAAAACTTCCTATATAGAATATGGAAATGATAATTTGTTCCACTTTAAATGATTCTGATCTTGATTAAAAGTTCAGTGTTAAATGTTCTAAAATGGTTGTTGGAGAGACCGTCTTCATAAGAATTTCTTTCGGTTAGAAAATAGGTGAACCCGTCTCTTGTTTGCGAGTAGGTCAACACAGCATTATCCTTGACACGAAACCCCGGTTTATTCCACTTGGCGGATTGTTTTCTCAGGACCTTGATAATATGTATCTTTGTAATATCATTGTAGTTTTTGCTTACTGCCTTGCCACTGAATTTGTCCTTTCCCCCAAACAGTAATATGTTTTACCTGCATAGAGCAATAATCCCCTCTCCCTCCCATTCAACTTTAAATAAACCCGGTGTCCGTTTGTCATAAGCAACGTTTTCTTGGGGGTCATCTCTTGGAACCCATTTCCCTTCCAATTGGAATTCCTCCCTAAGGTCTGGTTTGATTATTTCGTCCATGCTATCAGCACTGATGGCGAGATTGCCGAATCCGTATCCATTTCCTACATATTGGGAAATCGGAACGGTCTACGTACTTGCCAGGAAATCAAAAGAAAATTGAAGCATTCGAAGCGTGCGTATGATAAACAAAGAAACAACCGTAGAGGTAGGTCCTTCTCTAACTGACTGTTTTTGGCCATAACCACTTCGTGGCAATCTTCAGCGACCTCCTCTAAGTCTCGAAGAGCAGGTTCCGTTGACCATCTTAACCAGCCTCGCGAGCTGTTCATTACTTTGACTTCAATGGCGATCTTATCTGTAAATCAGTTATGGTTTTCCCGTACGATGAATTTCCAATTAGCTTCATCGTGTCAGCGATGATAGCTTTGGACGGGTCGGCATCACCAGTGGCCGTCAATTCTTTTTGACATGGTGGGGGGATGGGGTTGAGGAAAATTTTTTTATCAATAAAGGTTTGCTGAATAATCCATTACGAGCACATGTGCGCGCGAGCGCGCTAAAATTTGGCAATTTAGAAGCTAAAATCGTTAATGTGATTGTAATTTTAACAAAATGCGCTCTAAACGCGCGGAAATTTACCTATTATTTTAAACTAAAATGAGTAAAAATATGGGATTATTATTTGGTCCAAAAAACTGCATGAACGGATCACATTGAAAGGGGTGGGGGGGATGATCGTAACATGACCATCCCCCTCATCAAAATATTGGGGGGATATAATCCCCCCATCCCCCCGGTATTTACGCCTATGGGCATCACCGTCTCTTCTCGCACAGATCGGCATTTTTGTGCCCAAATGCTTAAAACAAGCGCGTGGGCATGATTCAACAACTTGGTGAATTCGGGTCACTTCCAGACCGTGCAAAAGGTACTCATTTTAGTAAGGTTGTAGACAGAGAATTTTTCCACAAACATACTAACAATAAGACTTCTACGAGGGGTAGACATTATTCCTCTTTTTTTCGCAACTCTCTCTGACTGGAACCCGATATCTACTTTAATAGAGATGTCTAATGCTTGAAATGGGTCATAAATCCTTCGAATAGGCTTTGTGAAGGATAGCGGGGTACCCTGATGTCACATTCAACGCTCCAAATAGACTTGTCTTGCAACAGCTTGGAGAATTTTCATCTTGTGTCAGGTCGTTTTATTATAGAGAGGTGGCCGAATTGAATGGTGATAATTGTTGAAGCTTCTGTTGGTTTTTCTTCAGTTTTCTCTGAACTCGCATTCCCACATTTGAATTAACTCATACCCAGAAGCTTTTTATTTTGGTTTTTTCTCTAGCGTTTTTGTCGTATCTGTCCCTCATCTCGTCTTTCTTTGTTGAGGGTTTATATTTTACAAGGGTGATCACATGGATACCAAACAAATACTCTCACGCTAACAATTCTCAAAAAGCTAGCTTGGTTTTTGAGTCAGGCGAAACATAAAACCCATCAATTTGTGGGAACCAACTTCAACTGTGTGGTTACATCATCTCTCACCGTCTCTGTATTTTCCGTTATGGACTAATCGTATGCCTCTTATTGCGTGTGAACTCCCAACTCACCCATTCCTGCGCTACCCATTGAATCCCGTCGTTTTCTCTCGTTAAAACCAGTTTCCTGCAATCTGCGAACGTACATGCCGGTTGGCATTTAGCGCTCATTATGACCCGAGGTAGAGAGCATTGGCGTCATAGCCTATTACCTTCCTCACGTTTCGTTGGCACCTCTTATCTTGTCTTTTTCCAGCTTCATGGTAACGGTGAAAGATTATCGATGGTCCACCTCAAGGGTTGTCTTGAAGAGCTTGTGCAAGTCTTTATTTCGATCATTAAATAACGAAAAGTTGCTCGGGGCGATCTTAAAAAGTACTAAAGGTTTCATCCCGGTACTGAAATTCCGTCTTTGAAAGTGCTCCAATCGTACGCTTCCCTGTAGAATGCGTCATCTTGTCCCACGCCGCCATAAAAGGATGTACTCCAAGTTATTATACCAGATCGGAAATCTTTCATAGTACTCCATCTCCTGCTCTTTCCACACATGTCCACAATATCGGTACTCATCTTCTGAGATGTTGGGCGTTTTTAAGTGGTGCTGTAAAAGGCCTGATGTGGTGGCAAGGATGCGTGATTCCATTTATCGATTGAATCCAGCCATTCATTGGAAAGAACCCTTCTGCATTCACAGTCATATGCCTTCAAGATTTGTCGTAACTAAACCCCGGTGCAAGGAAGTTTCGTATGTCAATGAATTTTCACTTCTCCGTCTTATACACATGTGATCATTATTTCGCTTTACCATGAACTTGATTGGTTCATTTTCTTGCAGAGAATTTGTAGACTGTGGGCTTTATGACATTTTCTTCATATTACCAAGGACGTCCGAGGAAGATGTCACAGACTCCGAAACGAGCGAAGACTCCTCTAATGAGGAACAGTCATCCGACGAAGAATCTAGTTCTGATCTTGAAGACAATGCCACTTATCAAGACTGGTTAGTTGAGGCTAAGAAGCACTGAGGAGTGTGGAGTGCAAATCATCAAAACCGTCAATGGGGGCATGAGTGAAGATCTCGCCAGAGAAAAAGCAAACAGAAAGATGCGGTGGGCAGTCAAGAAAAATTCTTTGACAACTATAAGGACTATTTGTCCAGTTACCTACACCTAGTGGACAATGACACTCATCAAGAGATAATATGCGAACTCGAGGAGAAAATGGAGAAAGGAATTGATGCAAACAAGCTCTAAGAAGAGTGATCTCAAAATACTAGTCCCAAATTTGAAGGATTGTTTCAAGATGATGAGGAGGAAGATTGAGTTGAGGAGATGAGGAAGACAACCAAAATTAAAGACCAGAGACTTTTGTCATTTTAAAATAATAATAGCGTAACCATACTCAAGTGTAATTAACATATAAGCACATTACCTATGTATGTTAATTACTGTTCCCAAATAATTAGATATGGTTTAATTATTAATTTACTTAATTACAAAGAAATGTATTGAATGGAATACTGTTAAGATTTACGTCCAAGTCTTGACGTTTGTATGTTTATAAAAGAGAGAGAGGGAGAGAGAATAATAAATTGACATTGACAGCACACAATTGAGTAACATACATACGTTTAAATTTTAATACTTAATATCAGGGGTCAATTTGAACTATTAAAGGCCGCAATGTTAAATCGACAAGATTTTCAACACTCTAACATTAAAATGGAACGTTATAAAACAACCTTGCGCTGCTTTAAATTTGATTGAAATACACGGTTTCGCATGCGCTTTTTACAAGACGGGTCAAGACTTAGAAATCTATTTATTGATTTAAATTTTATCGATGTACTTATCGTATACGGAATCAGCGAGATAACCGTACTTAGAAATATAACATGTACAATGCAAGCACGAACGTTTAACAAAATGTGGGTATTTAGTTAATGTTTGTAGTAGTAATGTTTTAGTAATATAGATTTATACTATAAAAATAGAAACACTCTTAACTTACCTTCAGCTTCATAAGTTCTCGGACGTTTCTGGTGAATCTTGCGATGACTTTGCAGGTGATCGGTTCGTTGGAAAACATGACCACAAGTCTCACATTTGTAAGATTTCTCCTCTGTTCTGTCTCCATGTTGCTCTCGCTGATGTCTCTTCAGGTTGTCGCTTCTTTTGAAAGTTTTATTACGTATATCGCAATTCAAAACGATTGGTTGTAAGTTCATGACATTTCCATCACCCCCAAAATGATATTTTCGTGAGCGTTCAGGTTGTCTAGTCCTTGAAAAAACTTGCCGCAATATCACAACAAAGCCCCGCTCGTCCGTTTTGTGTTGGGTACGAATATGACGTTTTAAGTTGAATGTGCGATCGAAGGTAGAATCACAATGTTTACACTGGTGTTGTTTGATAGATTCAGGAGCCATTGTCTTAATATAATCCCGAGGGTTTAGGAGGAGAGTATATTAGATTTGCTATAATATGTCGCAGAGAGTCAGTAGAAGTCATGTTATGTATACCATATACCGTAGATAACTTGGAAGAATCTGTGTAGAATAGTTAAACTACCACTTCGGGTTTAAAGACGAAGGATTTGGTCAAAGATTGTGATCTTTGTATTAGCAAGATGGGAACTATTATGGGATGTCAGGAAAGAGTGCCAGGGCTTGTTGGGACTTGTTCAGTTAGGCCTGTATGTTTTATGAACAGTGTGAAGTCACCCATGTCGATGACCTTCAAGATACGTAAGTTTTCACTGGTCAGTCAAGAATTGTTTGGACTTGTTCAATTAGGCCTACATGTACGTCATAAAATGTTAAATCAGCCGTGTCAATGAACCTTCAAAGACATATTTCATGTTCAAGGGTCTTCAATAACTTGTTGGACTTGTTTTGGTTTGGGACAAAGAAATGTCAATAACGCAATGTGTTCTACAGTAAAATAATATTCTGTACGTATCTATATATTCGTGTTTCTAATTATTTTTATGTATGTATTAACTGATACTATATATGTATATATAGCAAACACTTACAAAGAAAATAAAAATTTAAAATAACACATGATGTCTTTTTTCTAATACTATTTACATGTATATTGTCAATATCTGTGAAAGGAAGATATAAATAAATACTATCATTAAAAATGAAACATGAATAAAACGAGTCTCTGGATCGATCTTTACCAAAGTTCATGCTTGCAAATCGGATAATCTCCTATTGATTAAGACAAACAAGGGACCAAACTATCTCCGAAACTGCTCACTCCCAATTCCTCCTCCCAAACAGGAGCAAGTTTTTTCTTTCACCCATGGCTACACCACAAGGTCGTCATTTCAGACCAACTCACCTTGAAACTGACCAATCAGAGAGCAGGATTTAGCCTCCCTTACACAAAGACATGGTTCCTGTCATCGCGCCCCCACCTCCGCAAGGTCAAATGTCACCTTCTATCCTGCGCCTGAAATCTTCTCCCAAACCCCTCCCTAATGGTACGTGATATACTACGACGTAAATATATATTTAGGTCTTCATCACTTCGTCTAATTCCATTTCGTCTAAATAACAACTTGTCTAAAACGTTTCGTCTAAAATCAGATTGTCTAATTGCCAACTTAGGCTAGTAAGCACTTAGTCTATTGTCACTTATCTAATACCAGATTGGTCTTAATTGCCACTTGGTTCTAAAAACCATTCGGCTAAGATCCAAGAGGTAATTTCACTTGTCAATTTGGTCTACACTCATTTAGTGTAATAACCAGTTGGTATATTAACCATTTAGTCTAACCCATTTTGTCTAAACCCATTTCGTCTAATGAAAACAAAATCCAAAGTTGGTCTTAAGTACCATTTAGTCTTAAAACCCATTTTGTCTAAACCCATTTCGTCTAATGATCAGTTGGTCTCAAGTACCATTTAGTCTAAACCCATTTGGCTAAAACCATTTCGTTAATGACCAGTTGGTCTACTAACCATTAGTCTAAACCCATTTTGCCTAAACCCAGTTCGTATAATGTCAGTTGGGTCTAATAACCATTAGTCTAAACGCCAAAAAGAATGAATCTATGAAGTCCAATGAGGAGATAATTCATCAATCTAATCTGCACTACAGACGGTAACCAAATAAAGGGGTCAGGGACTTCAGGTACCCATATATAGGATCATATGCTGCCCACAGCAGCCTCCTGGTCACGCAAGGACAAGCTGAAAGGAATCAATAACAACTACACCACTTATGGCAATCTGTAATTCCAACTCAGCCAAGCTGATTTTTTAAACGTATGTAGTGTATCACTGTATGGAGACTTGGTCAGACCATGGCACCTACACAAGGCTTTTTTATGCGAGTACAAAACAATCCTGGCCTGGCCATGTCCAAAGCAGTGTCCATCTCCAAGGATTTATTTTCTAGTCCGAAAGATGGGTCCAAGATGGGTGGTCTAAGAAATTAGCTGACAGAGCAGAGGTGGAATATCTTCCTTAGGATAAGGTCCAGGTCAACTGGATACTTAGTTACTAGGGAATGAGTATCCAATTCATAGGTGAACTATACATCTTTGAGGAAATATTGTGCCAGATTTCAGTAGAATATCCGATCTTAGGAAATTATGTCCAAGTCCGACGAGGCGGACTATTAGTCCGTAGGGAATCATTGTCCTGTTGTAGGTAAACTACTGGTCCTTAGGAATGTGGTTCAAGTCCGAGGAATGTAAAGAATTCTACAGATTCATTCATTTATTACTAGTCAGTGCAGTTGATTAGATTAAAGGAAATTAAAGAAAGACAGAAGAAAGAAAGAAGAAGAAAGAAGAAACAAGAAAGAAAAGAAAGAAAGAAAGAAAGAAATTGTAAAAAATTTTGTTTAACAGAAAGAAAGAAAGAAATGAAAAATAAATAAAAAAAATCAAACTGGCAAGTGTGCGGCTAACAAAGGAAGTAGGAAAGTGAGTTCGTCTAAACCTAATAATTAGTATAACTAACTGTTAAACTTGGGCTCGCAGTACAAATAAAACTTAAATACAAAAAGTGCCCCACCTATTTTTATTTTATCAGTTCAACATAGATAAAACAAACTTTTAATTGTATCTGTTGCTACACTCTAAGACAAAAAAAGTGACTTAGAATTGTCCCCTGGCGGCCCTATATGGAACCCAAGAATGAGAAATCCTCAAAAATGGTCAAAGGATCTGAGAACCCCAAAAAGTTCTAACAGAACCAAAAAGGTGCTATACGCCGTTATCTTTCCACCTCAAAGAGGTATAGCTATTTGCTGTATTTTCAAACTATTTGTGTTACAAAAAACAACTTACAGCATTTAAGTATTTTTTAAAGTATACATTATGATAATCAGTTTCAACAATTTCTGTTGTTACATAGTAGCATGAAAAGTTATATATTCCAATAAACTCAGTTGATCTCCAATCATTGTACTGAAATTTCTAATCTTGGTGGTTGTGAAGATTTGGTCACCAAATATCATAAAAGTTTTGATTCTGCATAAATAATATGGTGATTGGTGTTTTCTTTTTTGTATCTTATAAATGATTTGTTATTGTAAAATAGAAACGCAGCAGCTCAATTCAGGATATTGACTAAATGACATAATTCTTTTGTTCAATGTTTCAGCCAAGTACAATTTCAGAGATATTTGAAATTGCTTTGTTCTGTGACTTGAATTTATATATTTTTACAAATCAGGACAAAAATGATGCATTGTAGTTAATTTTTACAAAAATGATCCATATATCTATTTGATTACAGAAGTTGCACCAGTTAAATAACTCATTTGGGTTCGTCGAAGAACCGTAATTCCTTGTCTAAAAGCCATTTTTTTTGTAAAACATGGTTTCAAGGGGAGTGGGGTGACCGGGCGTGTGGTAACCCACTACCGGGTTTCGATGCTTATGATTTTGATACCATGGATAGTTATGGTCTTTTTCCTTCCATTGATACCAAAATAAGTACAAACATACCTAGTATGGCGTCCACAATGCGTCAGAAAGTCCCACGAATCGGCAAAATTGGCATTGTTTGGAAAATAAGGGTAAAAAATTATGGAAAATGCCATGTTTGGAAATGTGTTAAGGTGTTAATACTCTGGAAGGAAATGAGGTACACAATGAAAAATTGAGAGATGTAATTATGAGATAGGCCTATATATTAAAAATCAAATAAACAGGGGCATATTCCTAGGGCAGAGGTACGAAGGACGACTATCCCTAGGGAACCACAATCCCAGGATATTTTCCTATAGGGGGAATAGCTCTATTTGACACCGGTATATATTTTTGTTTAGGTTTTCAAAATGTAAATATGTTCCCGGGGAGGGGGGGGGCACTTTTTTTTAAAATTTGGATATGATGCGGGAACACGGACTTACAAAATGCACCTAAACCGAGTATTCCACGACTAAAGCAAATTACCCTAAACAAGTATTGTTGTCAGTTTTTGCTACATCAACCAATTATGTAGCAATGCATTGAGTCCGTCATATCAAAAATGCAGCCTTTATCTTGATTGCTGGCTTTACAATATTGTGATGGTTTTTGATCTCTATGCTTATTTGAGTATTGCTAATCTAAGTAAGTGCATCACAATTTAAGGGTTAAGAAACGACATACGTTATTTTGTGGTTTTGACACCTGTATTTGCTGTTTGGACAACCCCTAATCAATGTACACGAGTACATCGGCCTGTTGGAAACACGGGACCCTGTTTCCGCGTTTTCTTGTCACCATCATATCTTACCTTGGAATACAAGTCCCACCCCCCCCGAATTATTAAAAGAACCCACTTTCGGTATTGCTTTGTAAATTTAAAGGGTTAAAACCCTTGGAACTCATGAAATCCATAATAGACGTCGTTATTGGTTATACGCATAAACGCGAAATCTTGGACGAAAACTTCTATTTTTTATAATAGTAATATAAAGCAGATTTTCGTATTTCGCTCGTTGGAGCTGAAGAATCTTACTGTAAGGTTATTTCTTATTTTTGCGCGACGAGGTAGAAACAAAGATTATGTACCAAAGACTATCGTAGCAACTGGACAAACTGTGTCCCAGAGATATGTGATATCATGTTCCAAGCATAAGAATTTAGTTTGATGTCGCCACCGGGGGGCACTCCATCTGGAGGTGACCGCGATGTACGGTGTTAAGACCCCCTTGTCAGATTTCTGGCACCCAAAGACCTATATTACTTTTGCAAATGTCACCCAAAGACCACATATTATTAAAAAAATTTTACCACCAAACGTCAACATAAAGACCACTATTTGGGGAATATTTTCACTCAAAGACCCGAATTTTGTGATGAAATTTTGCAAAATTTCTAAAGATTTTGCAAATTCGTTACCCCGAAAACCCCCTTATTTTGGGGCATTTGGCGGTCTCTAACCAAAGACACCTATTTTGTAGTCATCTGTCACCGAATGCCCTGATTTTGAAGTGCCAGCTTACAACATAACCATTTAATATGTGAGTGCCGCCCTCCACATCTCTCAGTGCTACATTTTTTGGGTGGAAGATGAACATGAGCTGGCAACTAAAAGTTTATAAACCCCGATATACATACTTTAAGTTCACACAATAGTGGTTCAAAGAAAAATTCACTTTCTAGACTTTAATGCGGTGGATTACTGATTGGGGTCACCAACCATGGGGGCGACAAGGATACCCACTGTCTCCTTTAAAAATGAATCCTCGTCGCTGTCCCCGAGCAAAAATCCTTGTCCCACAGCACTCTCGCGCCACTACGTGCGTCATGGGTACTGCATGCCTGGATGCTTAAACAACATGTTAGTTATGTACATTGTGGCATCACATACCACCTGCACATTAACTGAATGAACAGTTTCCTGTTGACGTAAACTTCTTCATGTTCACTTGGCGCTTGAATTTTTGACGTGGGTTCCACTCAACGATGCCTACACACCTGAAATCCAGCTATGTTGTAGAATTGACGTTGTACCTCAACTACATCATCTTGCCCAGCTGGAAATCTTTACCACTCGTGGTAGTAAAATCCTCAAGGAGTCCTGACCACCGGTGTACCAATCTGCTGACACTAAGTTGTGAAATGCAATTAAATCGCACAGACACTCTGAAAGGTCCCTGTCGCATAAAACCGAAGGCGGCTGTGCAACTTGTACTATAGCTGGAATTGATGGCTTCTAAGTTGTGGTGCTTCTAAGTCATCAGTAGTAAATCAGTCATTTCAGTAATTCCGGCCACGAGTCAAACGAAATTTTTGTAGAGCTGAAAGTCATCGTATTTCAACGTGGATTTAATCTACTTTGGAAACTCTTTCCCCTACGAAGGGCAACATTTCACCAGGACATGTGCACAGCCAACTCTTGTCCACTGCTCTAGTACCGAATGACAATTTAATTGCTATTTAAGGGCCTAAGGTCGCCTTAAAGTTAAGGGAGAAAACAGCAAAAATTTCAGTGATTCACTTACCCTTAGAAACCTTTGTGAATACCACTTAAGTGCAACCCTTACTTTTTTGCAGGGGTAAGGTAATCTCTTAGCAAAAGTTGCCACTTAATGTGCTTTGTGCATATGGCCCTGAACATTGGGAGCCGAACGAGATTTACTACGGTGGATCCGTAAAAGGCCTATTTTTTCAGAGATTCGCCCACCCCAACAAATTTTTTTCAGGCCCATGATCAACGAATAGGCTTTCAGATTTAATATTTTAATTATTAATATTATGTCACTTTTCTTAGAAATCTGTTTTCCAAGAAAAAAGGCGTTTCATATTAGTTCTAACATGTTGGCCCAACATTGCCAGTCAGATCTCGATGCTGTGTTTATATGCCTATTTATTTTAGGTAGAAATAAGACAAAAAAAAACGAAATGCATCACACCAAAATACATTTTAGATGACAAATTGCAACATGTTCTGTGTTCACAACAGAAATTTTTGACGCATAAAATTTATGAAAGGTCAACTTCATTGCAACATATCACAAATTATGTTTGGAAATGTGTGAATGGGCAGGTATTCTTCAGAAAAGCTTAATTAACTTATAAAAGGTCTGAAATTCGGAAATAATAATGTGCAACATTCATTTCGTGTTTGTTGTAATATGGTGCCCTCTGTTTTATACATGCATTAGACACAAATAGGATTAGACGAAATGGGCATTAGACGAAAGGCAGTATCTAAATGGTTTAGACAATCTGTGATTATACCAAGTGTCATTAGAGACGAAATGACATTAACGAAATGGTTTTAGACACTCTGGTGAATTAGACCAAGTGGTCAGTAGACGAAATGACCTTAGACGAATGGTTTTAGACAATCTGCTGATTAGACCAAATCGGCATAGACGAAATGCATTAGACGAAATGGTTTTAACAGCTGATGATTAGACCAAATTGGTATTAGAACAAATGGCATTAGACGAACTGGTTGTAGACAACGTAGTCATTATACCAACTGGGCATTATACGAAATGATATTATCCCGATGTGGGATTAGACAAAATGGTATTTAGTCAAAATTGTTAATAGACAAAATGAAATTAGCGTATGTTGGTATTAGAGTATTGATTTTAGACAAAATGGGATGAGACTATCTGGATATTAGACGAAATGATATTAGACGAAGTGACAATTCCCCTATAGTTATCGTATTCTTAAACCAGCTGTGGAAAAATGTGTATTGTAAAGCGAATATTTATTGGCGGATGCCCGGGTTCAATCGGTTAATTGAACCCAGGTAGTACGCCGCTGCGTATGAAGTTATTTTTAGGTGAAGAGCTTGAGTATAACAGCGTGTGATACTTTCTAGCTCGCCCTGCCAAGTTGCGTCTCGTGGCGTATTGATCGTTTGCGTTAAGCGGGGTTGGCGATTGTTTTACTGGGCGATGGCAGTCCTTTATTGTTGCATTTTAAAGCTGTAAGTAGTCCCGCGAAATTGGGGTAAAGATGACCTTAAATGATCATTGCTGTTTTAAGAATCGAGAATAAAGGTACGGATTTTGGGAACCGGCACTCTCTTCGCGAATTGAAACCCGCCGACACATTATTTTGCGTGGATGAATCGGCCTCCGGCCTCGTTATTCCACTAAAATAATGGTATTATCGCTTGGGTTCACTTGTCGTAAAAAGAGAGTACCGGTCCAAAATCATACCTATTATTCTCTAATTCCAGCTCTATGTTTGGGCTTAACTCGATCCATCCCAATTTTATATCACAACAGCGCGCCGTGGGTTGTTGCTGCGTAAGCACTCGAGTGTCGTCACTGTTGCGGCGCAAAGCATCAACCATATAAAAATCTGTGCGTCACGCGTATGTTATCAGTGTTGCATTTCCCAGTGATATGCGTAAACCAAATATGGTGGTGCCAAAACACTATGATATGAAGCTGCGTTTGCTCATTAAATACTTTTGGGCACCTCGTTTTGGATCAGCAGTTTCGGGAGAATATGCGGGTACACGTACGGGCATACGAGGCGGTACGTGTACGTAGGACCGTACTTGATTAGCACATCATTCTCATGAGTTGAATGTGATGGGCGGGTGCCCCAGAGTATTATTACAACATGATCGCGCTCAATGCCAGGAATGCATGCAAGACCAATCACCAAGTGCAGTTTCAAAATACATATGCATGTTGCAACTTTTGGCTATGCATGAAAACTTTCAATACCTCACACAAACAGCCCGTAGGAACGCATCCATTAGACTATCCGGGGGGGGGGGCTAGGAAGTTTAGTTTGGAGATGACTTTATTTTTTTCTCGGCTGATAAGAAGGTGATTTTTTTTTTTTTTTGCACAAAGCTTGGGGTTTAATTTTTTTTTTTTTTTCTTACAATCTTGGGTTGAATTTTTTTTTCTTTACAAGCTTGGGGTTGAATTTTTTTTTTTAATCATTACAGTTTTGTTTCTTTTCATCGCCAAAGGTGATTGTTTTTTTTTTACAAGCTGGTTGGATTTTTTGGCCTCGAATGTGCGAAGCCATCGAGGCCTATTAGAGCGATCGAAACTATTCTTTTAGAGTCTAAGAAGAAACAAATGCTTGTAGAATATTATTAAATCTCTTATTTTAATTGAATTTTCTGTACATTAGTTTTTTCGATGATTTTATACATATGGTTAGGACAATTTGAGAGATTTTTTAAATTTAACTATATTTTTTTCTCAAAGGTAGTTGGGGTTTTGTTTACCTTTATGCTT
Source organism: Ophioderma brevispina (assembly GCA_023653785.1). Taxonomy (NCBI): domain Eukaryota; kingdom Metazoa; phylum Echinodermata; class Ophiuroidea; order Amphilepidida; family Ophiodermatidae; genus Ophioderma; species Ophioderma brevispina. The sequence goes on from JAMKCH010017159.1 coordinate 15,568, forward strand.
AGTACCACTTCAACTGTGCAGATAGAGGCTCCGCCGCGAACGTTGCCTATATACGGGAATTACCCGTGCGTCGGTATGCGCCTCGCTACCAGTAATGCATGAGCCGCACGTAACTCCGCGTATCAATCGATCGCTCGAACACGCGCTCACTGGACGCATATGTAATGGATGGTGGCGTTGCAGAATGGAATCAAAGTTGTTGAAATGAAATGCCAATTTTCAAAATACCATAAGGGTTTTTTCTAGTTCACAAATTGCTTACCGATTGTCCTTGTTTTATTAGAAACGCAGTGTAATGACAGATATAGACGAAAACAAACTTAAACGGAAGAAATGCAATGTTTGCAGTGGTAGTAACACCCCATGATGTCCGAAAGAGAATAATATAAAACGATATTTTTGGCATTCGCAAAAACATAAAATATATTCAGGCTGCAATACGCAGAAAGACAATATCTTTCCTTGTTCTGCTTTGATCACTGTGTCTATGTCCGATGTAAACCATAACCATTCGTACGTCTTTAGAAAAAATATTATAAATGCTACATTAAGTGTCATTCTGGTTTGGGGGGGGGGTTCGTTGGGTGTCTATGCCATCGAGGCAGGTGTTAGAAGAACTTGTTTTAAATCATTTTATTGCAAATTTGTTACTATGGGTGAATGGGCCAGCCAGAGGTTCACTTTTTGAACGACTGATTGAGGACGGGCTCATTTTGAAAGACGGGTGATTGAGGACCCCTCCCTACCCTGCTGGACAACTGCAATTTTTTAAGATATGGACAATAAATAAATGTACCCCCCTCATCCACAAACATTCTTGTCTATAACCACTAGTAATTGCAATACAAATGATATTGTGTCATAAATAGGTACATATATTTTTTCATTTTCATCTCCACCCTTCCACTGTAAAAAAAACCCCACAATTGTCAAAATTGTAATTCTGTGACATCCAGTGTCATGATATTTGAAAGAAACAGAACCATTTTCCTTAACCACAGTACCAAAATATTTCAAAGCAGAATCACACACTTTTCATCACACATGCCATAATCAAAAACAGGACATCGTATTATTTCAATTGTTGTGTTCATTCAGTGGTTTACAAATGAACCCACTTTATTAAGGCTATCCACTTTCTACAATTCCAATAAAGAAGCTTAGGGATATAAGATTTCAGATCTCACTTTTTAATGATAACTAACTGTTTTTTTTCATATGATTATCTTAACTGTCTGAGAAAACATCTTTAAATGGACACAATATGCAGAAAAAATATTCATACAAATAAAGAACCCTTACCTGAAACCATTCACATAAATTTGAAAACAATTTGGATGTTTAATTTACTAGCGTGAGGCCCGCTGCGCGCGGCTCCCGCTAGTTGAGTGAACGGGAGCATCACTGAAACTGACGAATCACTGAAAATGACACACTATGCATGGTGATACTGCACCAAACCCGTATCCCTGAAACTTTAGTGACTCCCCTATCGCAATTTTTGTATTTTAACACTTTTAATACCTCAAATTCCCGTACCTAAATCATATCCTAATCCTATAGCTCATATATTTTTACCGATTGCTAAGGAAACGTCAAATGAATTATGTAATCCCGTATAACTTCGATAGTATGTTAGTTTTTCTCGTATTTTTTTTAATAATAAAACTTCAATTTTAATCCTTATAGTTTCCTGTACTTTTTTTTAAACTCAAAAGTCGGCCTACTCCCCGTGGGCAGCTGTAGTTCCCCCGTTTTCCACCATATTTTTCTCATAACTCCCTCAAACTCCCATATAAAGTTCCGCCATGATCCCCCCCCCCCCGCACAACATCCCTTAGTCGTATTTTTTATCATCGTAGTTTTGCAGCATATCCTTCAGGCGTGTTATTAGGCCTATATAGTTTCTACTTATAATATTAACACGTAAATATTTCATCACGTAATTTTTTCTCGTATATTTTTTTTTCTTTTCAACCCTGTGGGCGCTGGGTAACCCGTATATTAGTATCCATACATACGACAATCAAAGCGAAATAACATTTCTTTCCACACATCGTTTGCACTTTTAAGATCCGTAAGTTATTTGCGCGTACCTCATATATGCGGCTACGCGTACGGACGCCCGTTGGGCACGCGTAACCAACCGTCGCAAAGCTCCACACATACGCGAACGCTAGTAATGCGTCAAACAAATTGCCACCGTATCCCCCGTCGCCCGCACCACGCATACGCTCCACTTAGTAACGGGGCCCCCCCGGTACAACAATGATATTTATCCAGGGCCACCGGCACATTTTTCGTTATTTTTCAGTCATTTCTGAACGGAGTTCGTCCAAATATATGCGATAAACCGTCCGGTATCCTTACGCACCTTTCACATGAATTTGGCGCAATAAGGATCGAAACTGACCGAGCCTTTTGCGAACATACACACATACAATCTACATACATACAACATTATGCCAATTATGTATGATGTAAAAACAGTAACAACATTAGAAGGGTTGTGGCATATGGCAATTTCTGCATGGAAATCACGTTGTTTGCATCCCTGCCAGAATTGATAGTGTATCTAGCATGCTGTGTGAACACCCAATTCAAAATTAATTCGTCCCGAGTCAAGGCATTGTAGTGGCAGGCTTTTTCGTCAGACACTGAGCTGTCATATAAAGGGGATTAGCACATACACAATACCAATGGTGTGTGAGCTGCTGACTGCATGCTTTTCAGGTTGATAAAAGCTGGCAGTAATGGAGTCAGCATCTTGGGTTGAGGAGCGAGGCTTACCAAGAAATAATATTAGTTTAGTTTTCTCGTTTTTAACAAATTTGTAAGCACCCTAATTGTTTTGTTAAATTTTTTTGTGGAAGAGAGTTATTAAGTGTCCATCTCAGAATATCTGAATAGTTTTTCATGCCATTATGCCACTTTAAACACCCAAGACAAGTGGGTACTGTACACACTCAAGAATCACATTCGTTGTATTCAGTAAGCTCTTGAACAAAAGAAGACCTATCCACATGTACGCAGTCCCATGTTTTGCACCAATGTCTTACAAATGTTTTGTAACTGGATCAAGATTTCTGAATTACACATCATTACAATCCTAAATAATGTACTCTGCTGCCATTAACATTGAAGTACCTTTGTACATGTTTCCGTGTACCATACTATAGCCGTGTGTTAACACCATAGGAGCGCCCCGATTCACACTCCTTATTATGAAGATGATATGCTAATTGAAATTGGCAGCAGAGGCATCTGAAATCCTAAGTGTTTCATTTTCATGGCGATTTATTTAATCTAAGTGAACCCGTGGATGTTTTGGAAACCCGATATAAATCCTTTGGCCCAGGAAGGCCATGTATAGTGATATAAACCCCTTTGCTATGCTCTGTGTTCAGAAGAGTGCAGAGCTTGTGGAATTACAAGTCCGGGAAGGGCTAGTGCACTATAAATCGCCTACAAACGGATACAAGCTCCTTGTTGGGCGTCCAGGGCCGGGGGGGGGGGGGGGGTCTCCGATTGGATGTCTGATTCACTGCCAGTCCGATAACCTGCTTCAAGTTTGGCAAACTGTACATCCAAAAACAATATTTTTTCAGGTGATCTGTATCCAACCCTCAACCCTTTTTGTTTTTTCCTCATTCACCTTTTTTGCTTTGGGGTTAATCATAGATCCACTCACGGGACACAAAAAACCCCTATTTTCATTCTCCGGGCTTACACAGCATGTGACCCATCACATTCAGGTACGGCTATCTTAATAGAGTTCATATCTACTCCTGCTGAAGCAGGTAGTTCATCACAATGCTTCATATCTACTGCTGATAGCAGGTGTTTCATTAAGCTCATATCTACAACTGATAAAAAGTATGTCATCAATGTTTATACCTCCTGCTGATAGCAGGTAGTTCATCAAGGCCATATCTACTGCTGATCCAGGTATTCACCAATCCCATCTGTGCTGACAGCAGTAGTTCATCAATACTCCTATCTACTATTGACAGCATGGTATTCATCAATACCATATCTACTGCTGTCAGCAGTAGTTCATCAATACCCATATCTACTGCTGTAGCAGGCAGTTCATCAATGCTCATTATCTTTTTGATGAATGGCAGGTGGTTTATCATGCTCAGATCTACTGCCGGGGTCTACTCTTCAGCAGAAGGGTTGAGATAGGTTTGTGCCACGCGCCAGCTTTCACACAGCGTGGTTGAAATAGTAAAGATGGCTCAAAGAATGTCATAACACATGGGTCCGTGACTGAGCTAAGATTTTGCAAACTTTTGGTTTAAATATCTAAAAATAGGCAGGAAATTTTGGCAAAAAGGCAGATTCCTACAGGATAACTTATCATATACCGAAAGACCAATGAATAAAGGGTGATTTTTTTTTTTGTCCCCTCTGTGGCCGGGTGATTTTTTTTTTTACAATGATAATGGTGATTTTTTTTTCCCTTGTCTCCTCTCTGAGTGATTTTTTTTTTCTTTCTTCACATCTAGGGTGATTTTTTTTTCTTTCACACGCTAAGGGTGAATTTTTTTCTTTTCACACTCTAAGGGTGAATTTTTTTTTCTCAAAACTCCCTAACCCCCCCCCCCCCCGATATCTAATGGTGCGCCCCTAAAGAGTTCCATAATGCGGTCGTACCGAGATCCACCAGAGAGTAGACCAAGGGTGCTGATCTCTTGCCAGAAAGAAGTGAACAGAATGATGTTGCGCCACGGGATTCTATAATTTTAGGAGAGGACACTGCGCATAGCGAATCGGACGCCAATAGTGATTAAGTTTGAGGGCGCTATCACGCTGAATTAAAAAGTGGGCGGTCCGTGCTCGCATAGACACTAGTTGTTATGGTTGCTAGGTCCGTTTCTACCACAAGAACGCTGTCGTAGGTTTCTATTCTAGTTGTAAACTGATCAAATATCACTCTTTTAGTTAATACACGTGATGCCCCCGGATTCGTGGTTTTATTTTATATTTGTTCTTCAGTACGATAGCTTGCCAACAAGGTTGGTAACAATGACGTAGGTTGGTAACAGAATGATTGACAGGTAATCATAAATACAATATTTATCCTCCGATATAGGGCGCTATCACTTTTTCGCATAATGCAGGGGGGTGTGACGTATTTCAATTAGTAACGGGCTGAGACGACCAGGCAACACCAACACATCTATCCGGACCTTTTGCGCATGCGTTGTACGGCCCCGATGAATTTTTTGATATCGTGCAGCCCCGTGAGCAGGCCTGTTGAATGCACAAATTACTGCCCAAGTTCCCACAAAGATTCAGGGCCAGTGTGCGGGCGTATTGAAACATAATAATATTTACAAAATAGCAGAGATGCATTGACTTAAATCAGATGCCAATGTTACGAACGTATTTATCATTGCATGGCTAAGGGCAAGGCAACAACACCGTCACCTAGACTGGGGTCTGTACACCCAAGCCACCACACCGACCCTGCAAAACGCATTGCAACTCAATGACAACGATTGTGTATGTGTGGCGAAATGGAAAGTTTCACACACGAGATTTCACTACACCTTTTTGAAATTACATGTACTAAAATTACATTGCCTGTGTGTTCTCCTACAACGCAAATAACATGGGATATCGTAGCGGATCATGATGAGTGAGCAACCTCGGGCTCGCCTATCTCAGTCAATGCTTCCACACACACACAATCAGTCGCCGCGGTCAGCTATCATTTTAGGCTAAGTATCGAGAATTCTTGCAAGTTTTTTCTTGATCGTAGATTTAAACATTGCTTTGGGTAGCTCTGGCCGGGAATGGGTGAACCTTTGAATCGATTTCTCTGTACACTCCATGCCCACGACCAACTGGTGGCCTGAACTCTGATCCACAAAATAGCCGTGTCGTCAAATTGGGAATTACGTCTCTGACAGCTGAAATAACAACGTTGCGTATTGCTCGTACTTTGTGGAATGTGTGCGATGTGTTGTAAACATGTAGTAGAAGGAGAGTAGGCAACGGCGAATTTAAATTGCTTTGGTCATTTTAAGGGATTTTTTGTTTTTTAATGTTTTATTGTATTTTCAGGGTTTTTTACTAAAAAATTCTAGTTGGTGCTCCGCTGGTGAGCGCCAGATAAATCCTCCTTACATTACTTCTTCTTTCTCTATGCCATGTTTAGCACTGGGCGATATCTGTTTTAAAGGAAAATGGTTCCGACCCAAAAAACGACTTTTTTAAGGGATATTTCTATTGTTTCTACCACAGTCACCAAAATAAACCTTCTTCCCCAACTTTATGCAATTACCTTTGGTGTCCTGCCCCCCCTGCATCAATGTCTCTTGGGGCCGTTTGTGTGGAGTCAGCAGGCCTGGTTGCGCCCTCGCTCAACTGGAAATTCGTTCCTACTTTCAACCAATCAGAGCTATTTAAGTCCATATATACTACATCGCAGTGAGCGGATTATGGTTGTGAGCATGCGTAACACTTGATCTTGCATCAAAATCCGGTATTGCGCACGCCAATCGCTCGCTGCGACGGGATAGTATATCATGATCATGACCTTTACAACACTGTCCTCAGAGGAAATTGCAAATTCATCAAGTTTAAAAAGGTCCAAAGTTTCCCTTCTGAAAGTGTGACCACAAAGTCCACTTTTTGGTGACGAGATGTTCAAAAAATCCAAAATATGGCATTTTTAAAGGGGTTAGGCGGGACTCCGAAGACAAAAATTATGTTCGTAGTAGATATGGATGTATTGGACCAATCAAACCAGAAAGATTGGAGCATCAGAGGATATCGGGTTGTGGAGAAATAACCATTATAAATTGGTACTATATAAATAGATCAATATGAATATATGGCAGTGACGCGTGACGACCGCATCGTATTTTGCTGGTTCTCAAACGGACGACTCGCAGCTTTAAAAAATGGGGATGAAATAGATCGATATGGCAGGGAGTGTTATACACGATACCTACGATTACCGAACCAAAATTTTTATTTCTCACAACCCGATATCCTCTGTTGCTCAGACTTTCTGGTTGGTAAAATACACCCATCTACTAAGAACCTCCTTATTTTTTTCTCTCAAAAGGACACAAAACTCTTAAAAAATAACGGGTCCAGACTTTTCAAAGTGCCGCACACCTCTACGTGTATGCCTCATCCATGCGTATACGGCTGCGTTCGAGCCCTGTGATATTCCTCTATCTTGTAATTTCTCCGGAAAGAAATTATGGAGTTTGGGTCATATATCAACTTTTGGCATCGTTCCAAGCCTTAATATCTTCCGAAAAGTCTTCCGCAGGATGAAGTGTCTATTGCCCGTGCTTAACAAACAAGAGCGCACATCCCGCGTAGTAAGAGTTTTTATTACGCAAATGAAAACTTCTTTACGCACAAGCGCGCGAGTATGGTGGATGCATGGGGACATTTGAACAGGAAAACATCCTTTCCTTTCTTGTCCTTTGGTCAACACTGTTTTTTCATTGTGTGTTCTCTCTGGCATCATGGAGCATGAGAATGGTCCCCATTAGAGCGTTATCCCGCACATGTGTCTCGAACAGAGACTTGTGGCTGTCCCCTTATCTATCAGCATTAAATTTACCCAAATTAAGAGCGCGTGTGGTCTAGTGGAAAAGGCAGGCTCGTGATCAGTTGAGCGCGAGTTCCGAGCCCCGCCGTGGCCAACGTGTTTGTGTCCCTGGCAAGATACTTCATCTCAATTGCCTCGACGACCCAACGAAATTGGGGGAGCTGTCATGTTATGGGGGATAGTACAATCTAAGTGCTGATAGGGATGTGCGCCTGGCCTGCAGCCACCTAGATGAAGCGAAATAATTGTGGGACGATTTCCTAATGACGACGTATTAATAATGGCACAGCGCTTGGAAACTGTTCAGTGATTACAGGCGTCTATATAAAAACCGGATTGTAATTAAGATTATTTATTATTAATTTCGTGATAGGGGCCCTAAATTTCGGGTGCTTTCACTGTGTTGAATAGTATATATTGATTAGTTTTCATGCGTAATATGTAGATAAATGCGAGTCAAGCCCAATATGAGACCTCACTATGCTTATACTGCGCAAAAGGTGCCTATATGCATTATTTTTTATTATTTTTGGTTATTCGTACTTGATAATCAGATAAGAAAAAGCTTTTAGCTTACCCATTGTTCCGAATTTGGGTTTCGGTATTCATTTGTGCTGAAAAAATGTTTTGGTGTGGACGGTGGACCCTTCGAATAGTGTTGGCTTTCCAATTTTAAAGATTCCTGTTAATTCCGAGGGGTCCAGGTGAAGAATCCTCATTGACATATGTCGGTCTTTTAAGACACAATCTATCAAAAACCCTAATATAAAATAGGTCTAAACCGGGACTGATGCCGCCTCTCCTGTCATCACTGCAGAATATAGGATTAACAAACACTTTAGATAACACGAAACTCGATTCATAACATAAAAGATAAAAAGGTGAAAGCGAATGTTATAGACCTAAATCGACAGACTTACACTACTCCGCTGTCACGCAACACTCAGAGACACGCGCTCATCTCGTTGCGTATTATTCTGCGTTTTTTGTCGGAGCTGTACGCACTAAGATGTCGCCAGGGTCATTTTATTCAAGAAAATAAGGATTTTTCCGCAGAATATCTCAAAAGGGTCTCGGTGACCCCATGATTTTTTATTTTATTAGAAGCTGACATTAGTGCGCAACTTTATATAAAAAAAATCGTCAAACAAATTATGGCTACATTTTTAGTATAACCAAAAAGGTCCTCGAAAATATTTTTCCATAGACCTTATGTAGTTTAATTTTGGCGAAAAATGTATATTTTGGTATGGGTTTTTAACCTCAAAGTGGACATCGGTGACCCCCGATTTTGTCTTGAATTTTTCAATCATATCGACGAAACGCTATTTTAATGTTATGCAAGTTTGAAAGGAAAATTATTGCGGGAAGTATATAATGACCCAAACCCCTTAACCGCTGGTTTGTCGATTTACCCTTCGATATTTGGGACGCTGGTCCCGGCCTGCGATGTTTATCTCGATGTATGTTTGCTGTAAAGGGAAAGCGCTGATCCATCCCGATCTGCTGCATCCCTTGAAATGACGCTAAATGGTTTTATGGTATGACAGGGCCACAGTGATCAGCGAACCATTTGTGAAAGCGCTTATAGGCCAATATCATAAGGCGCTATAATAAATCTCTGCTATTATTAGTATTATTACATCCTACGTACAGCCCTGGTGCACATCCTATATTAAACCCAAAGATACCTTAGAGAAATGCACACTTGCAGTGAAGTGTAGTGGATGTAGATGACAATATCAGAAAGCCATTCATTCGACAAGTTGGTTAAAAGAACGGTTTGTACTTTAATAATCTCACCATACATTAAGCAATTTTATAGCGCTGCTATACATCTAGATCGTGGCGCTTTATAAAAGCATGAATAACACAATAAGTATAGAACAAACAATGGCTTTATTTATATCAGAAAGTTTTAAACTTTCGTGATTTTGACAGTTACTATCACACCCTTATAACAGCAGGAGGCAATCCATTCCACATGAGTGGGACAGTATAACAACAGGGTCCACATTCAGCGGATTATTTAGGGTTGGTACATTTTGCGACCCGGACCCCACTTTGCCTGACCCGACTCACAATTCAGCAGCCTTGACTGAATAAAGTGCATGTGATACAGTACTTTATTCCGTAAGGCTGCCGAATTCTGAGTCGGGTTAAGCAAAGTGGGGTCACAAAATGTACCAACCCGATTATTTACGTCATTTGTCATGTCACGTCGCGTTCACACAGATTACTGTGTACGGAATAAAGCCCACAATGATGCAGTTTATTAATGAGAACGCGACGTGTCGTGACGCGACTATTAGATAAAATCCCGAGGGATAAGGATGTTTAATTAGGCTATGGTACCTGGGGATAACTTATTTCCTTCACTAAAATTAAAACATTATTTTAATCGGGGAAAAGCTGTGTCCCCACATGAAAAAGTGCATTTTATTTAGAAAATTAATAAAACGTCAATTCAATTTATTTATATATAGAATATAAGTGACCAATGGATATACATAACCGCGACATGCTTAAGCAAACAATGGAGCTAATGACATTCAATATTCCGCCGCGGAATACACTTCGCATTCTTTTACATCTGGTCCATTGTTATTGTGCATAGATTTCGAATGTTATGACCTTAATTGGCATGAGTTCTTTCCTCGTTCGCGATAAAGGAAATCTTGAGATTCTACACTGCAACAACTGGGGTGTTTACTTTAGATGACAATACTTGGTGCTAATTTTACACCACAGTCGGTGCTATTTTTTACACTGCCGGGTGCCAAATTGACACTACTGGTGTAATTTAACACTCTCCCGGAGTCAATACGGGACCACCCCCCCTGGTGTTAATAACACCAAACTTTGGTGTTAACATTTATATTTGTAACGTGTGATATTTTAGTAGAAAATTTTGATTTTGTTATTTTTTGTTTCTATTGTAACTGCTTGCCTCTAACAAATCATAAACAGATCACAAAAACTGTATAATTAAAATTATACAGCAACATCGGGTGTGTTAAATTCTAAATTTCAACACCAGAAAATAAATAATTTTTTCTATTTATATTATTTTGTTGTTTAAAATTTTTAAAACACCCCAGTTTTTGCAGTGTACTGTGTGTTCAATTTACTGTGTATTTTTTTTTCGAGAAGAAAAGTGTAAAGGGACAAAAATCACGAAAGAAAAGCCCTTGGCAAGTACTGACCCAATTTGTGCATAACCTAAATCCGCAAGTTATTGTCTTTAAAATATTATTTCTATTCAGTTTATCTTTTTAGCGTCAAATCAAAAATCTGAGGAGCGGGGTGGGGATATCATCACAAAATTGTTTAGTTATTTTTATTTCAAAAAGATATTCAACCTATCTAATTTACATTAATACCAATTTTCCTGACTAGTAAACATTTTGCCGACAGTATTTTGTAAATGGGGGTGGGATTTTTGTATTTTCTGAAGAGTTTGCCAAAGTATATTGTAATCCAAAAGAAATTCTTTATTCTGTCCATAAACGGACAGAAAATAGAGTGGTCAATTATGGATACTGTGATGATACGAACATTTGCTCATAACATCAAAGCGCTCCATCAGAACAAATGATATTTTGGAAATAGCATTTTCTCGAGTATATCATAGAACGAACCATAAAGAAAAATAACGGTTCTAAAGGAGCATGCAAAATCACCTTTCCATGTTTGTTTTCAAAACTTCTGCCAATTCTGTGGGTTATCTGCAATTTTACCGGATGTACTGGATTGATCAGCGTTTCCTGGGTAATCTGTTGTGGTTTCTCTGCTGCAATCTGAGCATTTACATGAGGCGATGGTACATTTCCTGGTGTGGGATATGGAGCTCCAGGTGCAACTTGCTGGTTCCCCGGCACTACTGTAGGTTGTGGTGGCGTTGACGAGACAACGTACGCCGGAGGTGCACTGGGGGTGAATGGCTGAGATGGCGCAACCAAAAGAGGCTGGGAACTTGTCTGCTGTGGAATTACCTGGGCTTGTGATGAGCCTACAACTAAAGCAAAAAAAAGCAAAATATAAGATGTTTTAATTATTATTATAGGTTAAAAGTAATTTTTACCACAAGAGTTGGCATGAATGGACATTATTATCATCATTATTATTATGGTTATTATTATTATTATTATGATTATTATTATAATTATATTATTATTATTACTACAGGTCAACTTACGTTACTATAGATCCGATGGAAAGGTCATGGGTGTCTAGAAACCCACTTATATTGTTTTGCAATAGGTTTCTGACAATTAGATCAAAATTGGGTAAAAATGGACGGTTTGAAGTCATTTTACGGCGAAGAACAGGTTATCATGACAATTGATATGAACAGTGCCAAAATTGTACTTGGTAATGATTTTCAACGAGTGATTTTCCGAATGGTTTAACACTAGAAACTGCACACACAGCAATGAGAGTTGCTGAAACATGATTACACACCAAACTATGTGAAAGTTGAGTTATTAGTGTCAGAATTTCAGATTAAAACATTTTTGGCAAAGCTACGACGTTATCAAGGACTACAGCGCAGTTTCATTTGGGTGAAAATGGCTTGAATACGGTTTCGATTCTGTTTATAAGTCTTGTAACTGTTTCAAGGTAAGTTAAAATATTTTTTACTTCTGACCCGGTAAAAGCCCAAAACAGGCAATGTTACTGGGGCCCTCTATTGTCGAAATTTTGCGTAATGAATTGTGAAGCGAGATTAGACCGTTGAATGTCCGTGTACTATTGGTCAATAATATTCTTTGTTACAATTTTTGTCCCACTGGCATGTTAAAAGTAACAATAAGACAATCTTATCTTTTGGCAACAATAATATATAAAGCCTGTAAGTTTTTCAACAATTGTTTGCATAAAATATCGAACATTATAAAATTGATCACAAAAAAATCATTGATCATCGATGTTTAAACAGATTTGAAACACATTTTGGATTAGAGATCTTTGCATAAATATATTGAAAAAAAAAAATAAAATTGTCATTAATGAAAATTTTGAAACAGATTATTTTGGATAAGGGTTCTTTGCATTAAAATATTCCACCAAATAACAATGTTCTAAAGACACTTTGATATTGCTCTTGTCCGGTCATATTGCTCTAGTCCACAAAGTCATTCAGTTCAGTTTTGTAGTTTCTAAACTTTATAAAAAAAAAAGGATTTCAAAAATGGCTTCTAGAGCTTGAAAAAGATATTATTATAATAATGTCTGTTGTCCGGTGCCTTAGCTCTTGAATGTCTTCAATATTTACAATTAATAATCTGATACAATTAATTACTTGAATTCATGCACTGATTATCATTGAATGCACTGATTATCTGCAAGTAACACTTAGACCTATGAAGCAAAAGTCAGAAAGTTTTGTTACCATATTCAGATGAAATTATGATGTGGAAGTGAAAACGGTAAATCCTAATAGAATGGGGGATCAGTCTATAAAATCTATAATATCAGCATCATTTCTTCACTGTTCAGTGTTGTCAGGTAACATGTCAGGGTAGAAATCTGTTTTCTTCATGCGCATTTTGATACACACTGTAGAAGCTTAAAAGCAGACCCTTTCCCTGGACGGGGATTGTTTCAGATCACAAACATAGGAACAGTCACCAGGTGTGTTCTAAGGTATTTTCTTAGCTTTCATATTTAAAGAGACATGAGGACATTTTCAGAGAGAAGCGCCCTCAATTTTGTTTTTCGAACCCAGGTTTTTTGCATAATTAGAATGCTTACCAATGTATTAGATAACACATGAAGTGAATAAGCCGAATACGTTGTCTTTATGTAATAATATGATGGTTTAGTCATTTCCCAGCTAACACGAAACGTTACGAAACGTTTCTGAAACGTTTCCAATAGGTTCTACATTGGTTCCGTCTTTGAGAAACGTTGTAAACACGTTTCTAAAACGTGACTGTAAGTTCGTATTACAAATTGGTTATTCGAATTTCGTTTGTGGAACGGATTTACTACCTTTGATAATCACCAAAAATATGAATCTCATTAAGACGAATCTACGACGTTCGCAGAACGTTTCATTAGAACCAACTAACAACCAACTTGACGAGACGAAACCGCAACGTTCTCAGAACGTTTCAATGTAACTGAACGATTGAAAATGCATTTCTGGTTTGTATGGTATGTTTTTTTCAGTATACTAATAATAATAATAACAATAATAATAAATACTAATAATATGATCGCAGTAGGCCAATAATGATAAAGTATGCTTCATCTCATTCATACTCGATCACCTTATCGTATCCACTAAATGGGATCCAATACCACCATCAATTATAATGTTTTTATTTCAGTACATCGTCCGATTCATGATTTTCGAATTCATATGATTTCATCAAGTCAACTCCTCAACGGCCACACGTTGCCTCTACCACTAGCTGGCACGATCAGTGAAATCTGGACTCCCCCTCGTGGTAACAGGTAGGTCAGTGCCGGGGTCAATGTTTCAAACCACGTAAACAAAGGGCAGCGGACCAAAGCAACGGTCGGACGACATCACCACTTTGGATGGCTCTGTTTTTTTTGCTATGTTAGGACGTATTCCAGGACTGAAGATTCTCCCATGTGACATATGAAATACTTCTTGTACCTCACGACTACTTAAAGGCTGTATATCTCCTGGATACCACCGCACTAATTTTAGGGAGATACACACACAAAAGATACGCTTTCGAAGCATATGATTCCTAGGCACTGTGTAAACATGCGTCCCATTCCTTACATATTTCTACAAGACAGCTTGGACACTGGTTAACACACTCGTATCACCATTCGTGTATTCAGCAAGCTACAGCTCATTAATATAGGGAAGAGGGGTAGTATTTTGAAACTTCAGGTATGTTTAATCATTTTTCTACTTCGATACAATTCAAGAACGACCACCACATAGCTGCACAGCAACGTTCAATATCGCCATTTTTTCTCACAAAGCATAAAATCAAAACATCAACTAATATTCGCATACATGTCCTTTGCTTCATTACCCCGGTCAAAGAAATGTACTCGATTTTATACACAAGAACAAGCACAAACTGCTATTTTAATGTAGGCCTATTTTGCACGCTATAGTATGACATGAAGGAGTATAATAAAATTATTCAATATCGATATTTTGGGAAAACACCTATTTTTAACAATACAAATCCATGGACAAAATAATCGTTCAAACGTAGGCAGAGGCGTTGCGGAACTTAACAAACATTCTTGCATTACAACGGTTCTGGAAACCAGAAAAAAGTGTGAATACTAACACAAAGTTACGAAGAAACTTGTAGAAACTTTCCAAGGTTCTGGCAACAGAAAAAAATGTATGCTCTAGCACGTTACAGGAACGTTGTAAGAAAACGTTTTGAAACGTTTCCAAACGTTTCTTCAACGTCATTGAAAACCAATGCCGTTTCCGACCAGGTTTCGGAAACGTTTTGAAAAGTTTACAAGGACGTTCAAATACGTTCTTGGAAAAGATTTCTAGAACGTAAAAAGTGTCTACATTTTTACGTTGCCAAACGTTTCATTGAAAAAACGTTCCGTAACCAAACTGAAACAGTTTTGACAACGTGCTGGTGGAAACGTGAAAATTCGTTAGATGGTTCTGTCGTGGATACGGCAGAAATTCAAAGTATGGTTACCTCTAGGACGATTCAGGATAGAGGCCAGTTCAAAAAAAGGTTTGCGGTTCGTGCTTAGGTCCACATAAACTTCGACACGTTCTCGGCTTAGGTGGTCTACAACCGATCAAGTGCAATTTGATGAGGAAATTTGTATCCTTAAAAAAATCTCCTCCTGTACTTTAATATTTTACCAAAATTGACATGTGATCAATAATACTTACCCTGCACAGATTGAACATTCGTCGGAGACATCATGATCCCTGTGTGTGGGGAGACTGCACCTACATTACAAATAAATGTGTAGAGGAATGAAAATGGGTAAACAGAAAGCATAACGTCTGGACCTATCCAATGATTCAAAATGACCCAGGGGTTACCTTGGACAAACCCACCTGTGAGGGCTATGGGGGGTAACTGGTAAACGCGCCTGGGTAACCACCTGAATTACAAGGGTTCCAGCTAAGGCGGTCCGGAAGTGTGTAGTCTGTGTCACAGACTGCGAACGGTATATATAATTGGTAAACTGAGAAAGAGATTAACGTTATCAGTCGTCATAGAGAATGTGTTGTACATGAAACTAAATCTGAAATATCTCCGGAAAAAACGGAGGGGGTCTATGGAAGTTGTGGAGCAGAGGGTCGTTACTATGTTTTATTTTAATATGTATCGTAATTGGGTCTGAGCCTATAGAACATAGCGAGAAAATTGAACCATTTTGTCGGGTACTTCGGTGATCTAAAACACGGAAAAGTGAATCGCTACGGTCGTATCTATTTTCCCACAATGACTTTACGGTTTTTCCACTCTTGAGAATTTTCAAAACGCTGGCGCCAACTTTTTTTTTCAATTTTAGAAAAGGATATAGTGAATTACAGGACCGCCGTAGGTTCAAGCGGTGACCCTATGTCTATCCGAGACCAGATCTGTCCAAATGGTACCCTATCGAGACCAGCCCTATTCAATTGGACACTTTCGAGACTTCATAACCAGGCTAATATTACAATTAATTTTTAAAACATGGGCTTCTACAGTCCATTTGAGCCATTCTATGGTGAGCATAGACCAAATTAATAAATTACGCTACGCAACTGCAGACGTGTATGGCACCGGCCATAAAGGTCAATAATATTCTTGTTACAATTTGTCCCAATTGGCATGTTAAAGTAAAATAAGACAATCTTATCTTTTGGCAACATATAATAATAAAGCTGTAAGTTTTTCAACAATGTTTGCATGTAAAATATCGAACATTATAACATTGATCCACAAAAAAATCATTGATCATCGATGTTTAAACAGATTGAAACACCATTTGGATTAGAGATTAGCGAGCTTTACAAAATTATTGAACAAACAAAATAAAATGTCAGTTTGAATGAAATTTGAATGTTAAAAAAAGATTATTTTGGATACGGGTTCTTTGCATTAAAATATTCACCACATAACAATGTTCTCAAGACACTTTGATATTGCTCGTTGTCCGGTCATATTGCTCTAGTCCACAAAAGTATTCAGTTCAGTTGTGTAGTTTCTTAAACTTTATAAAAAAAAAAGGATTTCAAAAATGGTGTCTAGAGCGTGAAAGATATTATTATAATAATGTCTGTTGTCCGGTGCCTTAGCTCTGACTGTCTCAATATTTACAATAATAATCTGATACAATAATTATTATTGAATTCATGCACGGATTGACTCATTGAATGCACGATATCTGCAAGTAACACTTAGACCTATGAAGCAAAAGTCAGAAAGTTTTGTCACCTATTCAGATGAAATATGATGTGGATTGTGGAAGTTGAGTGAACCGGTAAAATCCTAATAGAATTGGGGGATCAGTCTATACAAAAATCTATAATATCAGCATCATTTCTTCACTGTTCAGTGTTGTCATGGTAACATGTCAGGGTAGAAATCTGTTTTCTTCATGGCGCATTTCTGATACACACGTAGAAGCTTAAACGCAGACCCTTTCCTGGACGGGGATTGTTTCAGATCCACAACATAGGAACAGTCCACCGGTGTGTTCTAAGGTATTTTCTTAGCTTTATTTTAACGAGACATGAAGGAATATTCCAGAAGGAAGCGCTATCCCTCAATTTTGTTTTTTCCGTGAACCCAGGTTTTTGGCATACTTAGGAATGGCCTTTACCAAATGTATTATGATAAAACATGAAGTGTCTTTATGTAATAATATTGATGGTTTAGTCAATTTCTGTCGGGCACGGCAGAAATTCAAAGTATGGTTACCTCTAGGGACGATTAGGATAGCTAGCAGACCAGTCAAAAAAAGGTTGCGGTCGTTGATTATTGTCCAATAAACGTCGAACGTTTCGGTAGGTGGTCTACAAACGAGCAAGGGCAATTTGAGGAGAAAGTGTATCTAAAAAAATCTATCCTGGCACGGTTAATATTTACAAGTGACAGTGTGAGCAATAATAACTTAACTGCACAGATTGAACATTCGGCGGAGATCATGATCCCTGTGTGTGGGGCATACTGCACCTACATTACAAAGAAAATGTAGTAGAGGAATGAATAAGGTTGTAACCAGGAAAGCATTAACGTTGGACTATACAATGATTCCAAAAATGACCCATGGGTACCTGTGACCTCAACCTTGTTGAGGGGAACATATGGGGGTAACTGTAAACGAGCCTGGGTAACCACTGAATGCACAAGGGTTCCAGCACGGCGGTCCGGAAAAGTGTGTAGTCTGTGTCACAGACTGCCGAAAGTTATTCTATCTAAATTGGTACTGCGCAAGAGATTAAAGTTCTCGTTCCCGTCATAGAGAATGTGTGTAACTGAAACTAAATCTGATATACCTCCGAGGGAAAACGGAAGGGTTATATGCGAAGTTTTGGCATCAGGTCGCGGTCCGTACTAGTGTTATATTTTTAATATGTATCGTATAATTGGGTCTGAACCTTATAGAACCTAGCGAGCAAAATTGAACATTTTTGTCGGGTACTCGGTACTTCACAGAACGGAAAGTTAATACGCCAAATCTCACGGGCGAATCATTTTCCACATGCCTTTGTTATTTTTCAAGTCTTGAGTATTTTCAAAACGCTGCGCCAACTTTTTTTTTTCAATTTTAGAAACAGGATATACGTACTACCGGACCGCCCGTAGGGTGTCCAGCGGTGACCGTCTATCCGAGACCAGATCTGTCCAAATGGATACCCTATGCGAGAACAGCCCTATTCAATATTGGGACCACTTTACGAGAGAGACTCATAACCAGGCCAATTACTTACAAGTAATATTTAAACTGGGCTTCTACAGTCCATTTGAGACATTTATATGGTGAGAAAGACACAAATTAATAAATTCCGCTACAGCAAGCTGCATTGACCGTGTGTGTATGGCAAGCCTAAAGGCACATCAAACGTATTGCCGCAACGCGTTGCGGAATTTCCAGTCAACGGCGTTGCGGTGCTGTTGTTAGTGTAGGAAATCAAAATCAAGAATTCGTGAGTAATTTCCAAAAGGTAAACTCACAACGCGTTGCTAGACACCTTGCAACGCGTTGCAAATTACCCTTCACAACGCGTCCTGGCGAGCTTTCACAAACGCGTTGCAAAGGCTCACAAGCGTTTGCGGAAAGTCCACAAGCCATTAAGGGTCATAACCATGGCTCCGAAAACGTGGGTAATTTGGGAAGCTCCTCCCAGGGAAGTTGGCCATTTGGAGAGGGAAATTGGTAATTGGACGGAAATTTATACATAAGATATTAGTGGGAAAATCTGTGAGAAATTGGACTATTATTCCCGGGAAATTCTAAATTTTCAACACCCTGGTCTAACGTGAAGGTCGCAAAGCGTTGCGAAAAAGTCACAACGCGTTGCGGACCTTTCGGCAAAGCGTTGCGACATTTCAGCAACGCGTTGCGGTGTAGGCCAATCAAAATCATGAATTTCTTGTAACGTTATGTTCAAATATAACTCACAACGCGTTGCTAGATACTTTGCCAACGCGGTGGCAAACCGTCACAACGCGTGCGAGCTTCACAACTCGTTGCAAGCTCACAACGGGTTGCGAAGTGTCCAAAGCCATAAGGGTCTCCCGTATTGTCTCACGCGTTGTGAAAAAGTCACACAAACGCGTTTGCGACCTTCAGCAACGCGTTCCGACAGTATCGGCAACGCGTTGCGGTGTCGGCCAATCAAATCAAGAATTTTGTGAACGTTATTTCAAAAAGTATAAATCTCAACACAACGCTTTGCGACTTCACAACGCGTTGCAAACCTCACAACGCGTTGCGGCAATACGTTATGACCCTTGCCTTCACAACGCGTTGTGAATTTACAACGTGTTGTGAAGCCTCGCACGCGTTGGTGAAGGCTTGCAACGCGTTGTGAAGGCCCACAATGTTCATAACGTAATTGCCGCAACGCGTGTGGATCTCTTTTTGAAATACGTCACAGAAATGCATGATTTTTATTGCCGATGCCGCAACGCGTTTGCCGAAATGGGCGCACGCTTGCGACTTTCTCACACGCTTATGCGGCAATACGTTATGACCCTTTGGCTTGTGGACCTTCGCAACGCGTTTTGAACTTGCAACGCGTTGGTGAAGCTCGCAACGCGTTGTGAAGGCTTGCAACCGCGTTGTGAGTTTCCACAACGCGTTTCTATATACTTTGCCAAACGCTTTGTGGGGTCGATTTTTTTAAATACGGTCACAGAAAATGATCCATTTTAATTGGCCCGACAGACCAAACCGCAACGCGTTGTGACATTTGGCAAACGCGTTGCTACTTTCTCGCAAGCGTTGCGGCAATACGTTATGCCTTTATGGTTGCCATAGACGTGAGGGGTGTATGTAATCGAATCATGGTTCCGTCCTGACCATCGGACAATATGTTGGCAGTGATGGATATAAATATTCTCTATCGTCGCGGAACAATGAGCGGAGGGGGAGAAGCACTCTATGTCCGCTCTCAATTGACAAGCTACTAAAATCACGATATAGTGTACCGGGCGAACTTGAAGTGTTTGGTGCTTCTCCAACATTGTCCAACAACAACATTTACTATCTACCTCGGCAATAGCAATCTGGAGTGTATTATTGATTCACCACACGAAGAATTGCTGCAACAACATCTGAGTCTATGGATTGTTTACATACTAAATACCCTGACATTTGCTATTTTAGGGAACTTTTAACAAAACCAATGTGAACTCATTGCTTAAATGTCACAATTTGAAACCAGTCGTTACATTCCCTACTAAAGGCCAAGCAACTCTTAAGCTTGGTTCAGTTTTAACAAAATATGAATAGTTATTATTGTGAACATTTTGCTGCTAGTCATATTGAGAGGAGTGAACACTCTTGTGTTGTCTGGAAGCGCATAACTCAAAAAAGAATTTAAAATAGCAGAAAAGACCACATTAGAGCTTTTGGTAGATAATTCTGTCCCAAACATGGGAGAATGTTTTGGAAGCGAATGGCACTCAGTGTAAGACTGATGAATTTTGCAGGTATTTGGACCAGGTTATGGAAAATTGGAAAACAGTCAAATCACATAATAATGATAAACCTTGGATGAACTCTAAAATTAAGAATTTGATATCAGTTCGTCAAAAAAAATATTGTAAATGGCAATATTAATCAATGGCGCCAATTACGTAACCGGGTTTGAGTTAGATATTTACAGCATAGTGACCCACGCAAATGGCATCATTAAATTGAATTTCTCACAAATAACAAGAAATTAGACCTGTCCCAGGTACAAGTGAGGATGCTCATATCACCATTGCTAATCATATTAATGACCAGTTTGTTTCAGTCTCGGCTCATTTAAGGGAAGAGGTGCACCAAAAACATACAATATATTATTTATCTAATTGTTGTTTTAAATATAAGAGCAAAGTTATTTGCTCCAAATGCTTTTTCCCCACTCAAATCGGACCTTCCGTTCCAAAGTTATAGCAAATCAAATGCGACGTGTCAACCGATTTGCATGAATATTGTTATGTTTTTTATTGTTTTCTAAGCTGTGAAATATACTATGTATTTATTGTTTTTCAAGCGGCGATATGTAAAAATATTTCTTTAAAAAATCATATCTCGAAAAGTATATGCGCTATCATTGTGAAATAATTCAAATGCTTGCTAACTGTATATGTCAGAAGTTATCATTACTGACCTAATTTGCATAATAATTAAATGTTTCTACTAAAATGCTTTATTTCAAAATTTCGCTTTTACCTCTTCAAAATAGTAAATGTCAGCCATTTTCAATGGATTTGGCTCAAATGTTCACAGAAGGTGTATTTTGTAATTTGTAAAAAAAGTATGGAGTTAATTTTTTAAATTTTTGTCTCATTGTTTTCGGGGGTCATTTTGGGGTCATTTTGCAATTTTTGGCTTTTTGCTTTTTTTGAAAAAAAAATTTAAAAAAATAAAAAAAAATAACTCTATACTTTTTTAAGTTTACCTTTTATCTTTCATTCATGTATACTTTTGGAGATTAACTCTTTTGAAATCTGACACCTAAAATCCAAGATGGCCGCCAATTAAATATGCAAATTAGGTGATTTTTTTTATTTTTGTTTTTGTTTTGGTCACCCAAGTATCCTAGGCACCAAATATGAAGTTCATACCATCTTCAATAAAAAAAATCAATTTTTGGTGCAGATCTTCCCTTAAAGGGGGAGGGGTGTTTTTTACCCAATATCTATTTGGTCTAATACCCATTTGGACCAGATTGACAATAGACCAAATGGATATTAGACCAAATGGATATTAGACCAAATGGATATTAGACCAAATGGATATTAGACCAAATGGGTATTAGACCAAATGGATATTAGACCAGATGGATATTAGACCAAATGGATATTAGACCAAATGGATATTAGACCAAATGGATATTAGACAAAATGAATATTAGGCCAGATGGGTATTAGACCAATTGGCATTAGAACAAATCGGTTATAATAGACGGTATGGATATTTGACGATATGAGATTTATATCATATGAACATGAGACTACATGGCTATTAGACTAAATGGTTATTAGCCTAAATGGTTATTAGACTAAACGGTATTAGACCAATTGGAGTTAGCCAAAATGGCCATTAGACCAAGTGGGATTAGACCAAATGGCAAGTCACCATATCACCATGGCCGAAGTTGTACCTTGACCATATTAATCATTCTTAATGCTGCGTTACATTGTTTTTCCTGGGCACCTGCAGCACCCTCCCCCACCATCCACTTAAGTGTTAATATGTTTTTCTCTGATATATCCCGAGTTCAAAACATTGAAATTTATTTCTTTTGGAATTCTTTTCTTCGGCCACATATTTCAATAGATTGTCCTGTCCAATTATAGGCAATTTCATAAGAATACTTACGGTTGCATGAGAGTTATCGTTTCTACAACAGCTGCAGCAGTTGTAGCAACATTGGAATGTTCCATAGATGGTCAGAGGACAAGACACCACTATGATAACGAAGGCAGCGAGAGCAAAAAGAACAATGAAAATACCGATCACGATTCGTACCGCCTGAAGAATAGAAAGTATACAGTGTAAGTAAAACAAACATTTTTTTTTAAAAACAAAACAAAAACAGGTTAGTGAAAGCATTATCTCGTGTTCAAAAACATAATTGTGAAAAGCCCAATTGGCGTGAAGCCAATGTGTCGACTAAGAAGCTAATTTTTATATTTGGTGAATAGAATTTCCAAAGAGCCATTCAAAAATGTATCAACACTAACAAACATTTTAAAAGAGATATTTCAAAATACAAAAAATAAATAGAGTTTCGAGCGTGTCTCATTCATGTGCCGAACTAATAGTATGTAATGAAAGAATGAAAGACTCGCATAAAACCCTCCGCCCACCGAAGGGTGGCGGGTGGTTACCCCCCCCCCCCCTTAAGGTTTTTACCGGTGTGCTCTTGGTGCAAATTATTGAATGTAGTCATACCATTCCGCTCCTTTTCATCAAAAAAAAACATCCACCGAGTTAGGTAAGGATAAAAAGGTGATCCAAAAGGGATGGATGGGGCGGGGGGGTGGCAAACCACCCTTTCGGGAGAGAAGTACCGACATTGCCTAGTACAAAAAGGAATATCACAGACACTTAATGTTGGTACCAATATAGATAGCTAGGGCCTTCTCCATGATACCAAAATAAGTACCAAACATGCAGAGAATTAGTCAGAATGACATCATAAAGTTCGCAATTTTGCTTGCCAGCACTCTCAATTTCCCTATTACACGTTAGAATGAGGGAAAATTTCATTTTTTCAAAACAGGGAGGAATGTCTGCGTTTTAAGTGTTGTAATATGTGTTGAGTCAGTAAAAATGAAAAAAGCAATTTTCACCCTAGATCCATGTTTTCATAACTGTCTAACTTATGACGGTCAGTGACGTCATTAAGGGATGTACTTATTCGGTAACAATAAGAAAAGGAATGAGCATAGGCGACGAAAAAAACCTGTTTTACGGGAGGGACCTTTCAAGTAGGTCGGTCGGTCGGTTTTTTTTATTTTTTTTCTTCCTGAAGTCAAAAGTGGCCTAAAATAGCCCAAAAATCTGAAAAATTGGAAAAAAAATTAAAAAAATTAAAAGCAAAATTTTCTACAAAAATTAACCAAAATTCATAAATTTGAGCTAAAACAGGCTGATTGCATGATTTTTGGAAAACTAAAAACAAATGCAAAAACTGAAAAATTTCAGGGGCCCCGGCGGGCCGTAATAACAGGTTTGTTTCGTCGCCTAGAGAGGTTAGTTTTTCGTGCCGTGAAGCTGTGCTGTATGCGTGGACGTCAATCTGAGGTCGTTCAGTGGGTTAAATTATATTGATAAAGGAGTTGATGTTTATAATAAAAAAAAAAGTTAGTGATTTTTCTATGAGGACATTACCGTGAGTTTGTACCCGTTTCACATAGTGATTATTGTGAGCAAACATTATATTATTAATATGAAAAAAAAAGAGAAACTGTACTTGACATATTATTTAAAGGGGTATTTCGTGATCACAGCCTCGTCCCCGATTACATAAAAAAGTGAGATTTTATATCACCTGAACCGTCGGGCTAACTATAGGATGCGTGCCCAATCTGAGTGCAAAATCAATCGCTCGCAAGAATTCGCGATTTGTAATTTTCTGTCCGTAAACGGACAGAATTACTGGCAGTGGTCTATGGGAGATTGTGTATGAACATTTGCTCATAACACCAAAAACGAAGATCAGAATCAATTGAAATTTTGGGAATAAGATTTCTAAAGGATATCTAGCGAACTGAACAAAACAGAAGGACTAGGAATCACGAAAAGCACCTATAATGTTCCCTAAATAAACTCCTAGATGGAGTGCAGTGTTCTCCCAGTTATAAACCTATCCTGGTTCGGTCCACACCAATTAGACTCGTTTAGAACGTTATCCAATGAAATAGAAGAACACTGAAACCCAATTACTGACGATATGATTGCCATCACAAGGAAGGCAAGGTTCTGAAAAAAATATTTGAAACCACTAAACATAGATTAATCACTTGATTATGATAGAAACAAATGTAAACAGATGCAGGCACGACAGACATTTAATGGTTAACCATAACACATCAAACTAAGGTTCACTGTGACAGAGTTTACATCATACCTAACTGATTGATATTTCTGGCATGTCGGTGTGTAGACATGCCAGATTCAATTGGCTTATGATAAGCTGCACGTCGCGTGCACAGGCATCTACGGTCAGTACGCGCAGGGATCTCCAAGTAGATTTAGAGCCCTAGCAACACAATCATCCTTTTTTCTCAGACATCACGAAGTTTTCGCGAATGCGCAACGCAGCAAATATTGCGTAATACTGCTTTATTGCAATGTGCGCCGAAAATTTAAAAAACAAAAATGATGTCTTGCCCCGTTCTTCCATCACTTGCTCTCTGGCCATTATCCGATACTGGCGGATGTCGCGCACAAACAGCCTATAAACAATATCGCGAACCGGAAAAGAGAATAATTCAACCAGTATTTTCCTCCTGCACTACCTGTACTAGTTTAGATCCAGGCCATGGGTAGATTGTGGAAAGTTGTTATATTAGCCGCGACATGTTTCCTGTTATGTTTGCAAGTTGTGAGGTTTGATGCTAAGCCCAATTTGGACAAATCTGATTAAGTTTATTGGAAATACCCGCGGCATATCCGATAACAGGTCCTATTTAATGTATTTATTTATTTTTAATTTTTTATTTACTTTAATTTATCTTAGTTTATTTACTTGTGTAAGCATTTAATTCGAAAACAACCACAAACATTAAACAACATCAAAAGTAAAAATATAAAAAAAATCACGACACCTTATAGCAACAAAATTTCACAAAGTGCAAAGAAAAAAAAGCAAACAAACTGTTTCAATAATTCTTAATCCGCTGTTCCGGTCCTAATCGTAGCCTACCTCTCGCACACTGTTATATCCAAGCCGGAGCAAATCAGCGGTTGACAAGAATAACAAAAATCATAGAGCCAAAGGTTGAAATGCGGAGGTATAGGCATTGCAAAAATGAAGATGAAACGATGTTCATTAGGGTCGGGAAATTAACCCTCGTGTCTTTCCATCATCATAGAGTTAACCAAACGTGAAGGAATCAGCGACCCAAATGCATTCTGGACACGCTTCTCTTCGCAACCGATAAACGCTTGCCACTCTTTCGGTGATGCGTTGAGGCGTAACGTAAATTACGCGTTTGCAGAAACATCGCAAACCAAACTACAACTTTGCACTTTTTTTGGCCACCTTTGGTGAATACGAAAAAAGTAAGTCCGTGACCCCCATTTTTTATTTTTTTTTGTGAAAACTTAAAAAATAGAAAAAAACTAAAAAATTAGAAAAATTCCCGGAAAGCTTTTCTTGCTGCGATCGTTTAGCATCATTTTTATCACATTTTCCCAAGAACTGTGTACAAATTTTGGCCAAAAATGTGTTTTTGATAACGTAAATATCTCGAAAACGAAGTCAGCAACCCCCTTTTTTATTATAATTTTGAATCAGCACAATGAAATACCCTATATCAATTTTAAAGAAAATCCGCAGATTCGATCGTGCAGCATCCCCTTACTTCCGAATTTTCCGCCTGCTCTGCATTATGGTGTGCAGTAAGCGCTTGACGGAATTAATTGTAATACCTCTTTGCATACTTGGAGATTCTATATGAAACGTCTACCCTAAATGCAGTGCATTCGCCAAGAACACATAATCAATTTTCTTGACGAATGCAGAAACCAAAGTCATTAATCCGCCCATACTCTTCGAGGGCTCCTTTCTTAAACAAGGATAATTAAACAACTCATTTTTTTCAATGCCAAACATTACATTTTTTAATGGGAAAAAACACCGGATCCGAACAACTGCAGCATTGAAACTGCAATGGATCGGGAACAAACCTTTCTTCGATTGTCTTTTCAATACAAACCATTAGTAACTGACTTGTTTAAATAAACAAATTACCTTCGTTGCTTATTGATTGCAGATCTAGATTTTAACATGGTTGATTTCATGACACTAACTCAAATATTTCAATACCTCTGAATAGGCCGAGAGACACGTTTATCTGTCTCAGATAGGCCTAATAATGAATTTAATTTAAGATAGTTTTGTTGTGAACACATTACACATTATATCTAATGATAATTCAGGAGTAATGCAATTTATATCAGCTTTAACAATTTGTACGTACTGTCTAATATGTAATTGACACTGTCGACTATAAATAATGTGTATGACGCATTTGTCATTTTAAGACGACTATGCTGTGCTTTAACTAAAGTTTATGCACATATTGAAAATTAACTTTTATTCCCTGTTGGATGTAGTAAAGGTTTTTTTAACCAGGGCTGTTGTAAAGTTGTACTTGTCTTAATTTGGAAAATTAATGCGTTATTATTTTTTGGAATAGAGAGTAGTATGCATCGGTTAGTGTAAAACGCATACGCGTATAAGAGCATAAGACTGCATAAGCATAAGAATAACCGTATATACGGAGCATTTACATTTATTTATTTATAACATTTGGCAAAAAGCACAGGCAAGAGCCCAATAGTGCTGACTAAAGCATTAAATTAAAGGGAAGCCTTATAAACGCCAAAATTGAATAAAGGGAACTAAAATGAAGAAAATAAAAGACAAAAAACAAAAAGGAATAAAACACTTAGACCTGGAGTGTCCTAACAGCTGCCTTGAAAGCAGGAAAGGAGGCACAAGTCACAGCATGTTCGGGCAAATCATTCCACAACTTGGGCCCATGATGGAAGAAACTTCTCTGACAAAGAGTGAGGCAACTGAATGGTGGATAGAGGGCACGAGAATGATTACATTTGGAGTTGGCACGAGAGTGAGGAGTAAAAACATTGGGAGCAGAGAAAAGACCCGCAAGAATTTTAAAGACATGACAGACTAGCAAAAAAGTTCACACACGAGCTTCAAGAGAGCAGGAGTTTGGAGAAGGGGCCTCATCATGTTCAAGATTCCAAGTACTGCAAATGGTCGCAGGCAAATCTCTCCTGAACCATAATTCCAAACGATTGGGTTAGGGTCTTGTTAAGTGTGTTGCCAGGCTGTACTGCTGACATAAGCGCATAACCAGCATAAGACTGCATGAGCAAAGAATAACCGTATGTACAAAATAAGCGCATAAGAGAGGCATAAGGAAATAAAGCATAAGACTGGCATATCATAAGAATAGCTTGATATATATCCATCCATAACCTTTGCCTAACAAATGTTAACCCATCAATTATTTTTCGGTTTAGTGTAAAACTCATAAGCGCATAAGACTACATACCTGAAAAATACCGTATTCCTTGACATGTCAGTAATGCCCCTTACCCCCCCCTCCCTTCCACCCTCCCCCCTCACCCTCCCCTCCCCCTCCCCCTCCCTCCACCAACCCCCCCGATGCTTATGGCGCTTATTATGCTCCGTATGTATGGTAAATCGAATGCGTTTTACACCAATCGTGCGCTTATGCTCCGTATATGGCTCCGTGGGGCGTTTATGCGTTTTACACTCTTATGTTCTCTGGCGCTAAATGCTCCGTACATTCGTTATCATTGCTTATGCACCCTAGGCTGTTATGGCGCTTATGATACGTATTTATACGGGTTATTCTTATGCTTACACACTCTTGTGTTTCCTATGCGTCGAGCCTCTTAATGGCGCTTATGCTCCGATATACGCGATTATTTTTATGCTTATGCACTCTTATGTTCTAATGCTCTTATGCGATTTTATTGCGTATATACGGTTATTATTATGATTATGCAATGCTTATGCGATTATGGCTATGCAATCTTATGTCTTAGCGTATGCGCTCTTATGTCTTATGCGCTTATGCGGTTTACACTAACCGTTTTCCGTACGCATATAATCCGAAGTTTTAAAGGTTCGGTTATTCTAGTTTCGAGGAAGCAGGGGGTTTAATTAAATTATGAGAATTTATAAAAGCAATGAAAACATAGTGGTAAAGTATCTTATTATTCGATCCTTAATGAGTAGTGTAGTAGTAGTAGTAGTAAAACAAAAGTTTTAAATCCGGTTTTTTGCCCCCCACCGGGGGTGGCGGATTCAACCTACATTCGTAAGCAATCGCCCTTACTACCTACTTTCCACTTTACCCGATTCAATGCAATCCCCAGGTGCCTACCCAACCCTCCTTCCTCCTCCACTTGTTCCTTCCAAGTCTTCTTTGGTCGTCCCGGCCCACTTTCCTCAAACCACACCGATTTATTCTTGGAGATTTTGGCGCGGAATCATACTCCAGGAGCATATATTTTCAACTCATCTCATAGGGGCGACATTATATTATGTGTGCGCTTATTCCGTTAATGTTTATATTAAGTATTAAAAGAAGAAAGAACGACTTTCCTTGCCGGGGCTCGGGATTGCGTGTGGCGTGCGTCTTTGGGCGCTCGTCTTGTTACCTATAAAGGTCGTGGGTTCGAATCCCACTACAGTGAAAAAAATTTAGTTTATGATTTATTGTTTTAGAGTGGAGTTGAACATAAAAACATCAGAGGTTGAGTTGAAGTAGAAAAATATTGAATAGCTAGCATTAGGAGATTATAAGATGGTCAGGTCATGGAGCATGATTTCGGGCCAGAAACTCCGACGTGCCAAACCACCCACCTCGACACTCAAAGACCCCTTTTTAAAACATGCTCCTTCCCTTACTCAGCACGTGCACATACCATCTTACACCAGTCGCCTTCGCCAGGGGTCGGTCAGCCCGCTCTTCCAAAACAAACATCTGCGCATCCAATCCTCAGTCTTCTTCCTATCATCATTTTCACACCACACATTGCTCTCACCATTGCTCTCTTGCCCTTCTCAAAATCCCCATCTCATTTCACTCAGGACCATGTCTCATCCAATACACATCACTGCTCTCACACAACTCTGTACAACCATCCTGCATCTTCAAAGGAAATCTTCTCCAAGTTTCTGTTTGTAACATCCTAATAAAAACAAGAAATTTATATATTAATAAAAAGTCCCAAAAGTGAGCAATTTTGACACCATTAGAAATTTAGTTGGGGTTATATAATTGAAATAAACAACGACATTTCTCGAGAGTGTAATTTGAGGGACTATTCTACCAGATGTATGGCTACGTTAAACACAAGTAAAAAAGAGTAACGTCCATAAAGTTGATATTTACGCAAAGAGGGCACAAAATAACAATAATAATAATAATGCATGCTTGGAGCATCATGACAATAACACAGCACTTACAATTACCAAAAGAATTTCGACGGCAAAAAAAAAATGCTCACCTTTAAGTGCCAGTGCGAAAACAAAATTTTGGGGGTCCATAGGACCCGGTCACTTAGTGTTAGTTCATATTTAAAAGTAAGTTTCGAAGCAAGAAGCTTTAATTTAGTAAAGGAAGAGGCGATTCTACTAAATTTTCATCGAAAGTCGCTTTGGTGCAATTGACATTAAAAAATCTGAGGTATCGTGGGAAGCACGATTTATGTTCTGGTGCTCAAGCTACATTGGTGAAATTTGTGAATAACAAAGACAGGTGACTCTAATC